>VOMN01011738.1:0-19381 GCA_014899125.1 Orchestia grillus
ACGGATGATCTCTCCTTCCAGTTAGTTCATCAATGACAGGTTCTACTTGAAGTACTATTTCATGAGTCGTAAGTTTAATGGAACTTCGGCTTAAGCTCTTCAGTCTTGCATATGTGAAGAGTTCTATTTATGCAGCTCCTGAAAGAAAGACTTAACCTTTAACAGAACAAATTATTTTGTCGCTTAGGGTGCACTAAGTCGTGTGTGAAAACCTAGCTAGCTACAAGCTTGTGGCACGAGACCATCTGACCTTTATGGGCTGTAAAGGGTTTAAAGAGCACCACAATTTAGAAAAGCTGTTCATTACAGTTTCACTAGCCACACTGAGACAAAATAACGCCACAGTGTCATTAACAAGCTAAAGTTGTCCGGTGTACGTTCACTAAGAGTTTACGTTACTCCCCCTGCAGCAGCAGGGCCGGAAGCAGGTGTCGGGCTATCTTCTCTTCTCGAGTGAGATCAGGAAGAGCGTGACCATGCGCAACCCCAGCGCCAACTTTGGCGAGATCTCTCGCCTGGTTGGCATGGAGTGGAAAAACTTGAGCGAAGTCGAGCGCAAGGCATTCGAAGACCGAGCGCACATCGTCAACCAAGAAGCTGCTGAGAAGGCACTCCTGGCGCCCGTAGAGCCGACGTCGTCATCGGTGAGTGTGGTCACGAGTGGTGTTGGTGGTTGTGTACAGTCGCGTGTGGTTGCGTGATAGCTTGACTTAACTAACTTGACTGTTTTGTTCTTTACTTATTTTGTTCTTTGACTCGACTTAACTTTGTTTATTTGTGAAAGACGTGAAGAAAAGTTTAAGTTTTCTATTTGGTGTAGAACCAAAATAGCTTACGTCTTCTAAGCGTTAGGAAACGTTCTTAATTTGTGTCGAATAGAACCGCTTCGGGTGAGCATATAAGCTCATGAGTAATAGTGGAAGTTTCGTAAACCTTTTATATGAGGAAAAGTATGTTTCTTTGTGGCGTTCTTTAATAGGGTGTGTGCTTCTGTTAGGTATAGGTTAGTCGTTTGAGCGCGCGTAGTCGGAGATTTCTGTTTGAATTTGTTGCGTCGAATTTTGTTGTCAACCAACAGAGTGATGATGAAATGTGGATCCGCTGCGTTGTGTGTGGTGGAATTTTACTGGATAGGTTTAAAAATAGTAGGACGTTTTCAGTCTGTATCTACCACCTACTAATTGACTTGTTTGTAATGTTTACTCAGTTCTGAAATAGTGTCAAAATTCATCAGATACCTGTGGAATTCTAAAGTGAAGAAGGTTTTGAAACGCCAGTTAAGAGAGAAACTATATATCTTGTTCTCATTTCAATCAACCAATGGTCTCCACAGTGTTCAGTTGTGATTGCTTAACACCTATTATACTTGCTATGGAAATCTTTATACCACATTGTGGCCTTAAGCTCGCTTTGCATCAACGGAGTCAAGCCGTCACAGGTATCAGATGCCGCCTACATTAATTAAGCAAAGCTCATAAAACGTTTTCGTTCTAAAAAAAAAGATGAGACGATGTCTCGAGAGAGATTTCAACGAACAAGAAAGGTGTGTAAGTATTGAAGTTGTAGATGTACTCACGCTGAAGGTCTGCAAAACAAGAAATAGGAAGCAAGAAACTTATGAGCTCTTGCGAAGTAGTAAATTGTGTGGGTGTGTCATAAACTATACCAATTTGAATTAATTTTAAAACTTGCCCAATAAATTCGCTGTTTTCCGGCTGCCAGGCTGCGGCAGCTCTGGAGATGCCCCTGCCCACCAGCCCCGACATTGTGTTCGAGTGCATGTGGGCTGACTGCGATGTTATGTTCGAGGACCTCGCAGACATGTACGACCACTTGCTCAATGAGCAAACTGGACACGTCTACAAAGTTGGAACGGTGGGTCACGCTCTCAAATATTCAGATTTTTTTCACACACTTCCAGCTAAAGTTGGTTTTTGGAGTTGTCTGATTTTTCTATAAATGTTTGATTTTTTCAAGGTTGTACAGTTTGTTTGCTGTATGATTCAAATATGTTTGATTAGCAAGTGAATATCATGCACTCTTTCTTTAGTATAGTCGTGTGCGTGCGCGTTTGTGAATCTGTAGAAGTGTCTTCGTTAGCTGTCTCGAAAATGTAAGGGAAAGTGATCCGATTTACCGATTGCCGTCTCCTCTCAAAGAAAGTACGCTAGTGATAGATTGCTTTTACTACTACCATCAGAATTTTCTTATACTTAAAGGCATCACGGTCATGTCGTGCGTATTTCATTTTAATCATAAGGCTTTTTGGAATTAGTTTGCAGTTTTTTAATGTAGAGAAATAGGTGTAGATTAATTCCACTACATGAAATAATAATTTGAGAAATTACTAGACGCACGATATGGGTAACGAGATGATTCGTCTGTAGACACTAAAATGATTTATGCATACCGTAAAATGATTTTAAAATAGTTGTCATTTTATGTTTTCGTGTATTCCTTAGACGTTCGAGTGCCAGTGGCGCACGTGCAGCCGCCACAAGAAGAGCAACTTGCTGCCGTTTCCGATGATGGCGCGGCTCACCCGCCACACCCGCGAGGTCCATCTCTTGAAGAACACTGGCCGCATCATACAGCCCTGCGACCGCAGCCGGTACGTAACGATTTCATTTTTCCCTTTGTGCAAATCGTCCGTTAAATTTCTTTATGGGTTGGATCGCTCTCAGATTCAGCACAACTATGTATTTCGATGTCGATGGTAAACAATAAGTTGCTTAGAGTATTTTTATTTTTCGTACATGGAGATAAAGAAAATTGTAGTTAATTAGGAAATTTTTTTTCTTGCGTAGCAAATTGATTATAAGGGTGAAAAAAAGAAATATTTTGAAAACAATTTATTTTGATGCGTTATGAGCCCCAAATCCATCAACCACGAATTTGAAATTAACATTTCCATTTCCTTAATTTATACGACCAATTTTCAAATTGTTTAACAGTACGTATTTTTTGCCTTAGAATGATGGGACTCTTCTCAACTTATGTGGAGGAATGTAAAGAACAAAAAACCTTTACCAATTCAAAGAAAAACACGAAGTTTACGATATTTCACACAAATTCAGGTTTTACATTTTTTCTAATTTTCATGTAAAACTTCAGATACTCTCGATCTTCAATTTTATTACTTTTTCAAATTAAACTATTCTTTAGTGAACTATTCAATTTAATTAATATCTGTGTACTAACCTGTCTTTATATCATGGGCAATGAAACCTGTTTTGATCACATAGTTGTGTTTTATTTATCTTCACACATGCATAAGAAAAGTTCAGTTCAGATTGCATGCTACTTGCAGTATGATTGGGGATTGGCATGCTCATTCGCTCTCTCACTCATTTATACTCGATCGCTTTCATTGCTTTCTTTCATTCTCATTCGCTTTCAGTTATGCTCTTTGTGCACTCATTCATACTCATTATTTACTCATTCACTCACTTGCACTCATTGCTTACTCATTCACACATTTCTTATTCATATTCGTTACTCAGTCAATCATACTTGTTCATACCCATTACCTTCTCATTCCCGCTCCTTGCTCATCAACTCATACCCACTCATACTTACTGTTCACTCACACGCACTCATTGAGGATGAATGAGTGAGCAAAAAGTATGAATTATGTATGAAAGAAGACGAGTATGAAGCTAATTCATACTCGTTCATACTTATTGCTTAGCCATTTACTCATTTATACTCATTACTCATTCATGTTCATTGCTCACTCATTCATGCTCATTGCTCCCTCATTCGTGCTCATTGCTCACTCATTCATGCTCAATATTTACTCATTCAGGCTCATTGCGCACTCATTCATGCTCAATATTTACTCATTCAGGCTCATTGCGCACTCGTTCATGCTCATTGCTCCCTCATTCGTGCTCATTGCTCCCTCATTCATGCTCATTGCGCACTCATTCATGCTCATTATTCACTCATTCGTGATCATTGCTCACTCATTCACTGATGCTCATTGCTCACTCATTCACTGATGCTCATTATTCACTCATTTATGCTCATTATTCACTCATTTATGCTCATTATTCACTCATTCATGCTCATTATTCACTCATTCNCGTTGCTCATACATTCACTCATTCATGCTCATTGCTCACTCATTCACTCAGTCATGCTCATTGCTCATTCATTATTCACTCAGTCATGCTCATTGCTCACTCATACTCATTGCTTATTCATGGTTGACAAGTTCACTCTTGCTTACATACTCGTTTCACACTCCCAATGACTGCTTACGTGCACAATGACTCATTGTTATTGCTTTCAAATTCATTGAATTAGCATATTCATTCGCATTCATTATTCACACAAGGCTTACCCACACTCAATGCTTATACAAAGTACAAAGTATTGTTTCTTTTGTCATTCAATACTTACATTAATAATTGTTCACCTATATTTCACAAATTTTAAATTTATTCCGTTCATGCCATTACCTGTTGGAAACAGTTTTTACAAAGGCTTCCTCGCAATTTTCTATAGAATGTGTTTAATCTGTAAATCGCATATTTCTTTGAGTAGGATTCAGATGCCTGTTCACTTTACTTCAGTATGATGTCGAATTGAATCTTTGATTTCAATTCTACATAGTTCTACTTTTTATATGCGACGTGGTCTTTTCATCCTTGTTTTAAATTTAGCAAAAGTAGTACTGAGGTCATTTTCAGAATCAAGATGCAATGAATCCTTCCTCACTTTAGGGAAACAAGTTTCATACCTTTTCAGTGTGTTCTTTTGAAACTGGATTTTTTTCTTACATATTTCACAGCAATTTCGTCCCGTCGTCTCGTCGCTCACTGATGGCCCCAGCAGTCGCACCCGCTCCCATTGCGTCCGTCGCTGCGACGGGAGCTCCTCCTGCGCCCAATACGGGCCTGCCAGGTCGAATACAGAACTTTATTATTACTATTCCTATTAATAGGATTACTAATGTTTCTTTTCTACAGAAAAGTGGTCCAAGATTGTTTAATTTGTTTGATACGCAAACTTGCTGCCGCTAATTGACGCGAATAAACTTCTAATTTCTCACTGTAAAAAAATGTATTTTTTCAAACCATAGTCGCTAAACGCTCATCTACTGCAGTAACAGACATAATGAATTGGTGCATTTATTTCTACATTACGAATAAGGGGTTAAAAAGCTTACTTAACCTTATTTCAAAACTACTCTAATTTACTCACCTGCACACTCGAATATTTGGTTACGAACGTGCTTCATTGTTTGCTCTACATAGTTATTAGAAAAGGTTCTTAAACAATAGTGCGAAACAATTTTTAACCAGGATTTGCAGATAAGCGGATCACTTTGAAATACCCGCAAAAATATTATTTACTGGTTTGGCCAGATACTTGATGGCCAACCAGATCTGTTCTAAGGCAAGTTAGGGCTCCCATTTTATTTATAAGAGCTTGTCTTTCAGCACACCTCTCTTTCATTAAATTACTTGAGTAAATGTGTGGGGTACGATTCATTCTTATTCGCACCTTTTTGAAACGCGCAAGAATATGTGATTTATTCGATACAGTCATTTCAGAATCTCCCATTTTCTTTCCCATCACGTAACTTCTCAATTATCCATACTATCCAAATACCTATAATATCCCTCTTCCTCACTATCAATGCACTTATGGTTTCAGTTTCACATTTACTTCCCTCTTTCCTCTCACTTCACTCACACGATACTGAATGAAGCATTAGCATTCTCGCCAGGTTACCAGCCCTCTAAATTGCCCACCTTCTTTGAACGCTTTCATTCACTATGTCTCTACCGTTCAAAACTTGTACCTACTCTAACCGTTGGCAATCGCATCACGTTGGACACTTTATTTACTTTGCTAAAGTTTGAATTTTTCGTAAATCGACACTCGTGCCTGGTTTCCACAGCATGGGCATATTTGGGCTACCGACGAATTATTCTTAGCTCTTATCGTTTTACATTTTTGAATAATCAACCTTACGCTTCGCATGCACTCACACCTATCTATACCCTAAATTTACTTTCAACATTGAAAAACTTGTCTACCATTAAATAACGCATGTTGACAGGCTCTCCAGCCTAACTCTACGAGGCATTCCATGTCTACAATTCGCTCACAAATATCTCCTCGTGCAGTTTCTTACAACAACGCAAATCATCACTACCTAACTTTTTATTTTAAATCACACATTACCTTCTCTTTCAGTGCACTCTTTCATAACAATCGAGCTAACATGCTCATTTTATACCTATGTTGAATATTTACCTGCATAAATCTAGATTATACCTTTCAAAATACTACAGATTTGAAAAATCATTCACTTACTTACATGGGTGTACAAACACTTACTTAAACTTCTGCAGCAACCTTTCATCCGTAAAAGCCGAATTTTACGCTTTTCAGCAATTTCACGCTCTGTGCACGTGCACAAGTCCCTTCTATAGAATCTTTTGCAAACCATGGTCATTATGAACTCGTATGTATTACGTGAATTCCTGTTTAGTAAGCTATTCTTAGAGAATGGGAAACCGACCAACCTATCTTCGCTAAATTAATTTTCTCTTAGAGAATACAAAATATTTTGAGCCTACTTGCTCCACGGAGGAACTATGGAGATGGCATTACTGTCAAAGAGCATAGGCAAAAAACTATAATACATTAATCTTTTCCAGTCAGCACTACCTTTAAAGTTACTGAAAAATTACATCCTAATCATTGTAACTGGAAAATTAGTCACTAATCATTATAGCTGAAAAATTAGTCGCTAATCATTGTTACTGGAAAATTAGCCACACATCATAGTAGCTGAAAATGCGGTAACTAACCTTTTATTATCTGGTTCCGGCAGGTTTTACCCTGGGCAAGGCTGGCTTCCAGGTGTCTGTGCTGGGCAACAACGGAGCCTCTGCTGCTCCTACTGGCCTCGCAGGGCTGCTGCAGAACCAGCGCCAGCCCCAGATATTCTTCGCTCCCACTCCCGCGAAAACGCAGCGATTGTTGCACTCAGAAGCATATATCAAGTGGGTTGTTAGTTTATGGAATAGTCTTTGAAGTCTTGACTGTAAAAGAACGTTCGTTATGATATGTCCGTTTTAAAGAAATGTTAAATAAGGGACTTTTTAATTCGGCCATAGAAATGCAGTTGATTCAACTCGAGTATGTCCAGCGCTACCCAAAAGGTGTTCTGAGGAGGGAAGATAACGTAACGCTACAGCTTGTCGAAAATTGAGAACTTCCTTAACTACGAGCCCACAATATGCGACCTTTGAACAAGCATTTTTATGTCACCAAATTTTTGCTATTTGTTCATGTAAAGTTAGCAAGTCCTTAAGTTAGAAACCGTAAATATATAATTACATTATCTTTACACGTTGAACAAGCTTTGAGCCACGTACTACCACATGTTTGTTCTGATAGTGAGAAGGTAAAATACTCACTGTGCAACTCGTTTCCTTATTGATCTGCCCCTTACTGCAACAGATACATCGAAAATCTGGACAAACCGTTCCAAGGCAACTGGGAGCGCCAGCTTCAAGCCACCCAGGAGAACACCACAATCAACGATGCGCAGCGTCTCCCGATTAACTGGCTGCCTACCGAGTACCAAACTCCTGCACCTCCCGAAGTCAAACTGGAGAACAGGAAAGATGCTCTACAAGCGTTGTGGGCCCTGAGGGATATCATGGTCAAAGATGCGTTGTGCGGTCGTATGTAATCGTTACAGGGAAGGAGAGCAATAATGTTTGATATAAAGACTAGTTCACGGATGCAGTTTCCGTGTCGTCCAGAGGGATCGGTAACTTACTTTTAATGTGGGCTGTCTGTTAATCAGCACACACAGGTCGCTCCAAGACTGTATATTGGTACGGATTATTCATGAAGGGTTTTAACACATTTGTTTGAATACATATACTTATATGAATATATTTTACATCCCTGTACTTAATCCACGAGATTTGTTACAACACGAAGATGCTGAGCGCATCAATTAAAATCAATCGAGTCTAAAGCATCATTGTTCAATGTAATCAGACCAAATAAATACATGTATGCTGTATCAATCATGTTTACTGTGTCAATCTACTTTTTGTGGTTCCTATCTCAAGGCACGAAAATTTATTCATTCGCAAGTGAGGCGGTAGGAAAAAACCAGTTTCACAAAATTTAGTGCACTTCAGCGCTATAAGGAAATTATATACGAACTTCCGAGGTGATAATTGAGAATACATAGAGAAAACTTGATAGCTCTCTCGAGTCCATTTAGAACTCCTGGCAGAAACCAGCCGCGAGCTACGCGTAGAAAGTTCAAGATCAGTCAAATTTTTGTGTTAATGTGTTAGTACATAAAAAACAAGACTTACGTTCAACTCGTACAAACAAACGGGAATCCTATGTGCGAACATACCTGTGCATAGATTAAATGTTTTTCTGAAGTCCATACTGAACAGTCCCTTCTCTTCGCTCTCTTAACATCGCATTCCAGTGGCTAGGGAGCTTTGAACGTACTAATAATCTAATGTTAATTAATCATCTATTAGTTAGTGTCCGTTTATTCAGCGGGGTGACGCAGTGTTGCAAATTCTGCCGCCTTTTCCTTGAGAGTTACACTTCAATTCGGAAGTAGGTTCCAAATTGTTTCGAAATTTTAACTCTCAGCTACAACCTAAAAGTAAACACACGAATGCAAAATCTGAGGAAGTTAAACAAAAAATACCGGCAATGTGTTTGGCCAACATTGTTCATTCTAAGCCCTTAAATAGGTTTACGATCTTAGCTTTCCTAATACGGAAATGTTTTATCAAATGCCTTTTCTTTCATTTTGCGATCCATTTCATTTCATGTCAGCCAGGTAAAATGAAGCGTCGCAGAGTCTCAACTACTGCTTAACATGAAGCAGTAGTTGATCTTAACTACTGCTTATCCCTTTTCAATTTCTGTATTTTTAACTAGTTTAATAGTGATTATTTGTACAAGAGAGTGGAGAATCTCAACCAAAAAAAACCGTATATTATTATCGGTTACTCCTTCAGGACGGCTAGAAGCGATGCACGTTTGCATGTATTTTATCAAATTTCCAAATTGTACGTATATGTAAAAATTACTTCGTTTTTTATATTATGAACGGAATATTCTAAAAAAATTTGGTCAGTGCTTAAATTTTTAAAGAAAACAAAGTATGAACCTTCCTCAACATTAAGATATGTTAAATCTGAATGCTACATTATTTACACGCAAGAAATGGAAATGAAATCATAGGTTTCCAGAATAAAGGTGAACAGATAAAATAGTTTTATTTACTTGCTGCATTATTAAAATTAGGACCTTTTCAGCTCTAAAAAGCACTTACTACTCACGCACTCTTGCTAGCGTGAAAGGTGTGGTTCAAATAATTAAATCCATCTCGTTAACATTTGCTTGCTAACATCTATCAAGTCTACAGGTTTTCACGCACAGGTTGCGCATCGAAAAAGAAACAATCTTATCTTAGTCGACCAAAAGAAGCAAAAGATGCTTCGATTCTACGAATAACTTCAATAGCGAAAGCCAAAAAGAAAAATGCGATGTTATAATTAGTCAAAAAAATTAGGGGAAAACCTATTGCAAATATTTTTTCACCAGTATAAGGGAAAATTTAACTCATCATTTCGGCGCAGTGTCATCCATGTTCTTCATTTTACCTTGAAAACGAGACACAAGATGACGTCCTTTCATCAGAATGAAAATAAAATGTTTCCTTATGCAAATCAATGTTCCGGCCCAACATTGTCGTCAATCAAACAACCGAGCGATAATACGCTCGCCCATTGATAACTAAAGAATCGTAAACGGTAGATATATTTTCTGTTTCAACGCCGAAATACTTTCCAAGTCACATAACGAATAACCACCATCCATTAAGTATCCATGTTGCATTAATAATAACTCATTGAATTTCTTTAACTTCACACACGAGCTTAAATTTTAAATCTAATGGACATTCTTATCTAATAGACTTTTACTAAGGCCAATGAACTCTTTCAAATTCCTACCTCCAACAGGTGAGCCATCACTAGTTTTGCATACATCGGTTTGAAACGTTTGCGCCCGTCAAGTAAATTTAGCTCACTACAGTGTAGTACTTCGCACAGGAATACACAGAGGGTAAAGTGAAATGGAATCTGTTTAGTAGCGGCGTCCGTGACCATCACCGCGGAACCAAAAGACTCCATTCGAACTTCGAGGATCCCCCAGTCTATTCTCCCATCCTGGTAAGACACCAAAATTGAATTGCGAGACGTTGGAAACAGAGTTTCCATTCCTCGTATGCATCATGATGGGGTTGTTACATGTCTGCGCGCGATTGGAGTTTGAAACACGGGATGAAAAATGAAGATTCTGGAATCGGTTTCTGGGTTGACCGAACGCAAAGAATTCTTGTGGTGACACCCCAGAATGCTCAACCATCGAAGGTCTAGCGAGTCGGCGGTCCCAATTTCGGCGACTTTGCCAGCGAAAGCCAAGTTCGGTTCTCTCATTGTCCGTTGTGGGTTGTGTGGTACGACGATTATTATGCTGGCAAAAAGCCGGCGGCGGTTGCTGTATCCTTGCACGTCGCTCGTCTGTCGATTTTAAATCCATTTCCGGATAGTGGACGAATTCAATTGAGGGGGCTATGATCGGTTCCGAATGAGAAGGAATAGCCTTACCTGCAATGACAGGGAAGTCAGCACTACGATCAAGCTTTCTCTTGATCGCTGAACGTTGCGGACGATCAGGATCTGATTCAGTTTCCTCCAGAGGCTCAAGACGGTCCGCGAGCCGCCGGTCACAGTTGTTGTTCACGTCAGTGACTTGGCGGCGGCAGCGTTTTTTGACTGTTGAATAGAAATCGATAATTAACGAGAATTGAAGTTAGAACAAGGAAAGGACGATCATTTGCATGACCATGGAGTAGTGGCAGTCTTGCGCCCAGAAACAGTAAGCCTACACAGAGCGCAAGAGAGACCCTAGGACCTGAGCCTTCCGGCTCAAGCCAGCAGTCGTACGTCTGATTGGATTTGCTCTCATAGAAATGGATCTTATTCTTATTTTGAAGCTGAAAGTTTTCGACGTTTAAAACAAGAAAATGATAAAAATAAGTTTTTTAACATGTTCCTTAAATTTCCAGTTTAAAATGTTGGTGGTTTATATATAAGGTATAAATGATCATCAATTTATAAACAGCCTCACACTACGTTTCTGTGTAACAGATTTTGTTTAGGTTAACCCAGGCCCGCACAGTTGGAATCAAATTTTCAAGATTTTTCTCCCCATTTTATTGTAAATAAATTTACTAACCAAGGGAAGTATACCTAATCGAGAAATTTACAACTTACTTTCAGCTACATTTTTGGTGTAATTGATCCATCTCAAATCTGCGTTCATAACTTTGCTAGTGTCTATTTGACATCTGTGGTTCCAGCTGGAGAGAAAAAATGACAGTAAGTATTGCAGAGGTGAAAATTTGAGTGTCATAGCTTAGAAGCGCGGGGCAACTATTTCCAAAATTGAAACGTGCGACAATCCACCGTTCAATTAAGAAATACACATCATGGCTCCTAAATGTGGGGAAAAATGTAGTATTAGTATAAAATTTGACATTTGAAACCTAATTTTCAGTCCGGGTGACATATGTTGACATGGGATGGATGGACTTATGAGATATAGTCATGAAATATTACTTGAAATAAAATAACTGAGGGCTTGCATTACGTACGATAATAGTGCAGGTTGCCTCTGTCTTGACTTGGAATTTCTTTGCAAATTGCATGAAATGCAAAAAAAAATTTTCTTCACATAAGTGGCCTCTCTTAGATGCAATTTTCTTTAACACGAGTACGAATATATGATGTTCAAATTTAGTGCTCAATACATGATAACACTCTTTAATACTGACGAATTTTCATAAAATTAGCTGCATTAACAAAGCGTTATAAAAATCGGAAAAATAACAGGTTATTACAAAGAATTTAGCCCAATAGCAATTGAAGATTGAAATTTACATAAATATAAAAATAATTCGTAATTTACAAATAAATTTACGAATGAAAATTCAGTTTAGGAAATTCCTTCAGTAAACTTCATGACGGAGCGAATCGTACTGACTGAATAATTTATACCAATTTGAGCGTTGGAAAGAAGAGCGCAAGATAGGCACAACGTTTTCTCATCATTTAAGAATATTTGTTCCTATTAATGAAAATTTAACATCGATCTTGTAGTTTATGATCTAGCGTTATTGATTCTTACGCACTATTATTTATAACATAAGGCACTTCAAATAATGAACTACTAGCTGAAAAACGCTAGCCGCTCCAACATAATCCAACTTTCGTCGTGCTAGATCTCTAACATAATTCAATATTAAATATAGTTCAGATCAAACCATCCAATACAGGAAGTTCCACGACACGATTCAGTTATAAATCGCAAAAATACTGCCCGGGAAAAAAGCGTAAGCTAACCTCGTCGGGAGACAGCTTCAGGCTCCAGGCTACCTCCAGCAGCAGCAGACTGATCAGTCGCCGTCTCTATAGCGCTCTGCACCAACGTCAGCACCTCCGCCGGCAAATGACACTGGTCCTGGAAAGTTAACCATTGGGGAAACATGAGTTATTGGGCCCAACTTTCGTTGTTTTGTTTTACGAACAAGTTTTATTGGACTAATAATTATCGATTTTATTTAAAATATATAAAAAATTTGTAAGAACTACAAAATTGCAACTGAAATGAAGGAACCTGAAAATACTACGTATGGATTAAATTTTAATTTTCGCAAATATTCAATCGTGGTATACCCAGGCACCGCGATCCCGTATAGAGTGAGCTACTAGCAGCTCTGGTCCTGGTAACGGTCAAACCACTTACTTCATTCACCAAGTCCGTTGGAACGTACAAACTCTCCTAAGCGAAAAGAAGGGAAGCGAGTCTTGACAAATTTTACTAAGTTTATTAGCAAAAACTGGCCGCCTTCGTTTAAGTGAGGGAATAGACCGACTCATATGGCCGAACTATCGTGAAAATGGTTAACTGAACTTATACTACTGCATCAAAGCAGAGACACCAACAAACGCATGCTCAGAACTTGCGGAACATTCATGTTAACGAGGACGAACATTGATCGATACATAAGGCAGATGGGTTGCGCGGATTGTGAATTCTACGAGCGTAACTACGCGCGTACACACACACCCAAAGATGGCAGCTCGAGTATCTTAAAAATCCGATCAAATTGCCGCACAAAAAAGTTAAGAGCAAGGTACGCCGGCTCTCACGAAGAGCGCTTAGTCCCCACCAGAGTAAACCGACTATGACAGGACACCAGCAGCTTCTTCGCTCAGAGTGTAGCTTAAAAGCGCAACGTACTCAGATACGAGCGCCAACTCCTCACGACCCGCTGAAAGGCTATCTCAGTGAAAGTGCGCCTTACGCCGAGAAGCGTGAATTGTTACACAATGGAATAATTCGTCTCCAATTGTAGTGAACTGTGAGTTTCAATTCAAATTTAAATCTCAAGATTAGTGCTAGTGACGTGCCGATTAATCGGCATCGCCATGAAACAGCACATTTTGCAGGAATCGACATCGGTGCATTGTGGAAATTATCAATTCCGTGCCGCTTCTTACTATACTCGGAATGTACATCATTAAGAAGAAAATGATACTGATTTTGTATTATTAGGATGTACAGATGTTGAAGCTTATTATCGCCTAATTGTAAGTATGTGTACATTTTTCCATCCATTTTTGTGATCTTAATTGATATTAAGGAAAACATTTTGAGTTCATTAACGAGCTATCAGCTATGATATATTAGCCAAATGTTGCACGAGCACATACATGCGTGTAAACTCGGGTAGTTTCTAAATTAATAAATTATAAAGTTTGGAGAACAAACAGGGTCAGTTGACTACTTTTGGAGCATACATATACGCACTACTTACTAGCGTTCGTGACAGGCTTCACTGTTATGGCAACTATGGTGATGTTCTCAGTTTGTCACACGTCAGAGTTAGACTTCACAATGTAGTGAATGGCGTCGTCACTTTCTCTAAGTGACATTTTTGATGTGGCACAAGCATGCATTAAGATCTATGTGGATTGACATGTTGAAGATTCCTTCATTTTATAGCATTGAGATATATTCTAATCGAAGTGGTCCTCAACACATTTCAGTATTACTATAATTTGAGAACCGAGTCAAAGATGGCGAAATCATGTCAAACTCATAACGTAAACCAAAGTTGAAACTTGTACCCCAAGATTTCTCACCCTGTGTTAGTCTTGGCTTCATTTAATTTTCATGGATGGGTTAAGAAGTTGTTAGTTTTTTCCTAAGGCATAATTATGCGTTGAAATTTGAATATAAAAGTACAATAGAAATTATTCGCTGGGCATAAATTATAAGATACGAGCATGTGAGTTTGCATGCATATTATATGGTGCGCATATCATGATGGAGTTGGAATAATTTGAAATCATTTTCACAGGCTTATAACATCTATGTCCATGCAACAGTAAAAACTTGTACGTCGGTCTTTTTGTGATCTATTAGGAAACCTGATAATTATTCACCTTATCTATGCGTACTTCACACAGCGTCCCACTTATCGTACAGCCTTGACGCTCAACTTATCGGGTAGAACTTTATCTAACACAGACGAAAGCCTTATTTGCAAGTTTTAAATACCATTTATTTATATTTACATATCATTGGCATACCGTACATGGTAAGCCAATGAATATTCTAAATAATAAAGAATCGGCATCGGGAAGAAAATAAGAATCTGTAACGGCAATAATTTTGGTACTGACACGTCACTAATTAGTAGTTACAAAACATGGGAGGCAGATCTTCCCAACTTAACGTTCCTCAAGGGATGCGAAACGCAGCGGCCAAAACAATCGCATTTCAACAAAGATGAACGATAAGCCACTCATACTTTATCGGCTAGATATAGAAATTAAAAATTGACTAATAACAGAACGAAAACATTCATGGTGACTGATTGTTTTAGACCGGCCAAAAACTTAATCTTAAATGTTATACCATCAGAATTCTTGCAATTCAGGAAAAAAACAAGTGTTATGAACAAGTTTCCATAACAATTAGCTAATAAGCATACCTAAGAAACATTCTTCCCGTACCAGGAATCTAACCAGAGGCTCGCGGTTGACAGCCGCGTCTCCTAGCCAGTAGACCACACGGTATATAGGAAGTACGCGTGGTTTTCCACGATCTTTCAATTAGGTCAGTTCCACCACAACTCGCATAAAGCACGCGTTTTCCAAACTGTTCTCAGTCATTACCTATGCTTTAAATTCATTTGCTATTATACGTTCAGTTAAGAATTGGGACATGAGATGATTAGTAGGAATGTGTACAGGCCAGTTACTCTCAGCAGTTGACTAAATTCATTACCAATTTTCAATGCAAAACAAATTCTTCCCGTGCCGGGAATCGAACCCGGGCCTCGCGGGTGAGAGCCGCGTATCCTAGCCACTAGACCACACGGGATATAACATGCACAAATTACATTTCGCTGCCACTTTGAGTCACCTGTCCCCTTTAAGCCCTTGCAAAGAGCATATTTTCCAGACCAGTCCATATTATTTCTTGTGGTTTGAATCGATTTGCTCATTTACATTCAGTTAAAATCTAGGACATGAGATGGTCAGTTGAAAGGTGTAGAGGCTATTCACCGACAGAGGAATCATTTCATAAATTCTCAGTACAAAAACATTTCTTCCCGTGCCGGGAATCGAACCCGGGCCTCGCGGGTGAGAGCCGCGTATCCTAGCCACTAGACCACACGGGAGTTAATATTTATACAAACGTGCTGTGATATTACTATAACCTAAAATAGTGTTGATGAGTATATCAGTTCCGTTAAATATTCATTTTTAACCATATGCAGCATGCAGACGTTTTCATGTTTCTGAAAAACTTGTGTATAAAAAATACTGTACAATTACCTTCTAAGGAATTCTATCAGAGTCATCTATCAGCAGACGACTAAATGCGATGAAGATAATCCAAAACATAAAACAAGGCTGTTTTATAACTGGAATGTAAAATAATATGCGTGAAAGTGAATTTCAGAAAGTAAAATCGAATTGTGGAGTGTTTCTTTAAGAAAGAGAGCTTAAACATTTCTCACATGACCATTTTGCTGCCCAGTATAAACTAAAGTTATTATACTTATGCCTCAATGTTTTTAGCAAGCACGCTTCTTATTTTCAGTCCAGTAGATAAGCCCAGTCAAAAAATACAAGCTTTGCTCATGAGCTTCTATGCCAGATTTCTCTAGCTCGACATTTTTGATGTTACCGCATATCATCTCTACTCGTACATTCCCATCGAAAGTTAGAGATAATTTAGCAGTAATAGATTATACGTCGAATTATTCTTGGCAATCGAGTTACTTCCCAACTCTTTGTATAACACAATAATAAAAATGCTGTTATTTCAATGAAATTACTTTTGTATTATTATTGTATTGTATATCAACATGATACACTGGTATAATGTTGAAGATATGAGAGCTTGAAAAATTGATTGACTTTACCACTAAAGCAATGTTATAGCATAAAAAGATATTTTTCATTTTATTTAGCTAAAAAAAATCCTAAAAACATGACAAAAGTGGTATTTTGTTACAGGGTGCTATTAAACATAGAAGCTTGACCAACATTTTCCCTTGAAATGTAATAACCCTTTACAGCACAAGAGAACCATATGGTATTTTTACATTTATCGTTGGATTTTTTGTAAAAAGCTGAATGCAGCCTTGCTGCACGTATAGATAAGGTTGTAGCCAGTTTATCCAAACAAGGTTAAATGCAGGTATATCGCCAAAACAATTCAGATTGTAGAGGGATAATAGTGGAGCACTGTGTCTCGACAAAATTATCACGCCCTAAGTGGACAAATAGGGTATCAGAAATACTAATGCCTGTGCCATTTGAACTGAACGGCGATACCGCATAAAATAGTACAACCACTTTCGGTGAATACCCTGGTTTTAATCATTGTTACTGTATCAGAAAATAATTATGATCGGAGATGAATAATTTCAATTTGAAGTTCCTTTCAAAGGGAAACTAGTAATAGCTTGTATTTCGTAGATTTTTTTAGCCAAGTAATCTTGAAACCATTCGGATTTAGTGCTGCAAAGCATAAATGAGCAGAAATATCGCAGAAATGTAGGTCTATTTGTATATTTTCCATATGCAATCGAAAAATTAAAATATCCATAAATTGAAACCATTTCTTGCAACGATATTGATATAAAAATAACGTTCTTCGATTTTTGGTGAAAGAACTTCAGAAATTACAGGCTTTCCTCATGGACGTGTTGGTTTATGTTAGTACAGGGTAGGCAACAGGTCACTGAGGATGTTACCATGTGTTCATTACGTCGCTAGTAGTTGTTTTTCTTCCTTTTCCTTTTTCAGATATTTCATAGATCATTACTTGGAAATAAATAATGGAGAAGTATAGCGTCGTACAACATACCCAAGTTCAAAAATTCTTTTATCAACATCAGGGGTTGAATTAATCTAACATGGAGACCATATTACAGATATTTTCAAGTAAGAGATGCACCAACTGCGAACACAATTCGGAGCACGATTTATTTCTATGAAGAAGAAATCGAGAGTGATCTGCTACGAGCTGGGAGACATCCCACGGTCATAATGAATGAGACCAGGGGAAAGAGTGCGAGTGTTGAACAGAATTCCAAAACGTCGACCCTGAAAAAACGTTCCGGACAACTTGGGATATCACGAACTTTGTTGCGAAGAGTTCTCCACACCCTCAACCTTTTTCCTTACATAGTACAGTTTATTCTTACATACACAAGGATACGAGTCGATGAGAAGCTTTCATATTACTTTTTAGAATATCGAAAATAACTTAGCATTATAACAATTGAGACCCATCAGTCAGTGCCATCAAGTCGTAATAATATAACTTGAGTAATGTGCTGAGAGGTATAAACTTTAATTCTATTTAATAGCACGGTTCTGGGAGTCATATTGATATAGCAAAATTTCTACAACACATGAAATACTGTCGAAACGCAAACTAGTTACGGGGTCAAATATATTAACAAAGTTGATTTCTATGCTACTCTCGGGAGTGCCTAATTCAGAATACGCAAAAGACCACTCTTAAACCAAAGTACACAACTTAAGTACATGAGTAGACGTCGATTTATTCACGACACTGAAAAAATATGAACGTTTTGGTTCACGTCGGGTTCCGAATAGTAGCTGGAATATAGGCGAATCAGTAGCTTGGATATCTGGTGGTTCAGCGCTGTTGCTGTGACTCAGATCTCAGGAGGCTTAGTACTGGTGGAATGCCACTGAATCGGTGGAACGCTGGTGTTTTTGCAGGTGAAGGGTATTTTCGTACAAGTTGAATGTTGGTGAGGCGATCTTCTTACATTTAACGCTTTCGTTGATTTGTCACCGGAGGACCTTGCGCCCGAGGAAGGTAGAAGTCTTCACTTCTACATTCTTTCTCAAAAAACAAATTTTACGCGAAGTTCCAGGGGTAAAATTTACTCTGCCACTTTCTGGTATGAAATTTTGTACCGCCTTTTCCCTTAAACCCTGAACATACATAGCCCTAAATCAGACGCGCAGATGGACTTGAAAATAAATATTTTCAGTGGAGAGAGGTGGATACGTCGTTCAGACTCGGATCAAACTCGACTGTTGTCCAAGGGAAGCTTGGATCAAACTCGCCACGTTGACGTATGCCAAGGAATAAAGAATGCGTAGCTTCTTGGAGACGGCGTTGTTGATAGCTTTGTTGTTAGTCCAAACGAATTTTGTAGATTAAACTCGACGAAATAACTTACCCTTTTTTTATAGATCTTTCCTTTTTACTTCCTTGTCCAGTAATGGTAGGGTTCCTAACAAACAGATCAAACACCAAGATTATCAGCCTAGGCTTCAATAATAACCCAAATTTCAGGAAAAAATGATCATGTCCGATGCAGCTCACTTGCATCTCAATGGGTTCATTAACAAACAAAATTACCGTTTTAGGGCTGTGGGAATCTAAGAGCAAAACACCGAAGAGAGTTGCGCCCCATAAAGTGTACGGTATGGTGTGGTGTGAAAAGACAACGGATGAGATAATCGGGCTTAACAGACCTTAAAATGGACGCCATTAGAAAGATGTCACTTTTCATGTATGAATGATTTTACTGATAGTAATCTCAGTTTGATCTATTATAGAGAAGAGAGATAGATTCGTTACTTGAAAATGTTTTGGCCTTCACGCCCTGGTCACACTGGGGTACCGCCGCTTTGTGTGCATGGTGTGCCTTCGCATA
>VOMN01011744.1:0-18106 GCA_014899125.1 Orchestia grillus
CAAGCACAGACATAGCCTGCTACGAACCTGTCTACATATGTATGTACAACGGACGTCTAATTTTATACACTTACCCGCATGTCTGGAAAGCAACCTCCCTGTTCCCTGTACAACAACCTAATGTTCACACCCAATACTCAATGAGCGGTGTTGAGTAATGGGTGTAAAACGGACAGTGATCGTGTAATGGGTGTTGAGTAATGGGTGTAAAGCGGAGAGTGATCGTGTAATGGGTGTTGAGTAATGGGTGTAGAACGGAGAGTGATCGTGTAATGGATGTTGAATAATGGGTGTAGAACGGAGAGTGATCGTGTAATGGGTGTTGAGTAATGGGTGTAGAACGGAGAGTGATCGTGTAATGGATGTTGAGTAACGGGTGTAGAACGGAGAGTGATCGTGTAATGGGTGTAGAACGGAGAGTAATCGTGTAATGGGTGTAGAACGGAGAGTGATCGTGCAATTCAAGAGGATGTTTAAGCTCTCAGAAAGTGCACAAAATAAATCATTTCTACCCTTTGACATTAAAAAATCTTTAAATTGGCGACCGAATTGATCATTTTATCAAAGGCCCACGAAAGAAATGTTGACTTTTGACTTTAATTTTTAGCTCACTGCTCTAATCCCACTTACGTAAATATATGTTAATACGTGCTGTACAACACCAGTAAGATAAAAAATCTAGCAAAGTGAGTATTTTTTAGTTTTGAGAGTTTCCACATTGAGCAACAAACCGTTCTCCTATCAGAGAAGTTTACTGAAATCAAAAAGACTGCTACCGAAGTTTTCGACTTTCACCTCAGTTACTGACAGTCAGTGGTTCCGACTCCTATCTCTATTCGTGGAGTCAATTCTTACGTGCAATATTTCCCAACAGCAACCTCATTACTGAATATGATGCTTTGAAGTCCATCACAAGGTCTTAGCATAATGCAGTCCACCGCCGATAATGGACAAGGATGCTATGCCGCCGTAGAGTCATGGTCTCAGAGACCCTTCCATTGATACCCAGCAGTGAAAAACGACGGATCTACCACGGTAGAGTCCGTACATTTCGTACAGTGAAAGTGTTGACTTGAAGGATAAGACTGGATAAAGCTTAAGCAATTGGTCCCAAACACCAAAGAGGTTCAGAAAAAAATGTTGTACTAAAAAACTTATCTTAGATGTAGTGAAAATCAAGCTCGTCGCTTTTCAATTCCACGACACTTTTTAACAGCACTTTTAACGTGCAACATTGTAAGTGAACAACAAGAACAACAGCAGCAGCATAGCACAAAAGTGAATCAAGCTCGTCGCTTTTCAATTCCACGACACGTTTTTAAAAGCACATTTAACGTGCAACATTGTAAAGTGAACAACAAAAACAACAGCACCAGCATAGCACAAAAGTGAATCGATGAGTAAGTTCACTCCTCGGTCTCGCCCTGCATACTCCATCATGCATGAATACCATGAAGTACCCAGATTTTAGCCCAGCGTTCGCACGTACACAGCCTAGCAGTTTGCTATGCGTAGGCACATACTCACAGTAACCATGTCACAATAATAATCAAATATTTTCACAATTATGTGTCCATACACGGGAGTTGGACCCCCTGAGCACGTATGTAGCATGCGAAACCTACCCGCAAGTCTCGCACATTCACGCCATGTGGTGAACGAAGTCCTTAACCAATGATTTATAAGAGATCTAAGCCTCGGCTGTACTTAATTTAGTCATGGAAGATGCTGTTTGTTGATGTGATAAACGTAAGGACGTAATGACGCGTTATGTTGCAGTAACAACAAATTTCCCCTCACTGGGAAGAATTTCAGACTCCAGGGGCTTAAATTCAACAAGAAATTACCTGTTTAGGAAGCGAATGTTAAACAAACATTCTTATTGCGGAAATGGCTAATGGTGGTATTAATCATAATTTAAAATAAATTTGGTATGAAAAGTCACGCTGAGTGACAGATGAACGCCCTGAGTTATTCAACAACTCAAATTTCAAAACCGTAATTAATATGACGTTGACATCAAACTTAGTTATGCTCTCGAAAGCTTCGCATGTGCAAGACATTTTGCTGTGCACGCTTCGTCTTCAGCTGCTAGCCCTGCACCACCAAATAAGTGATTACTAGTTTTCTTAGAACGAGCCCGACGCTTATTTCTACGATTTGCCTTGACGATCAATCTGTCCTCACTAATTTTGAGTGGGTCAGGTAAAAAACGGCTAAAGCACAAGCTAATGTATTTATAAGAGTTACTTCGTAAAATTACCTAATTTCAAGCCTTAAATAGTTTTCAACTCAACCCTTTGATGCCCTTGGCCTGTGACCTTGCGTATCTTTCCATAATGTTTAAAAATATGAATTCTAGGGTTCAAAAACAACACTCTGCAAAAAAATGTACACCCACCTGACAGAAATTGAATGATTCAGCGAGGAGTAGTAAGTCAGTTTAACTTTCAGTCGACTGATAATTTTATGGAAAAGAATCGTAAAATTCGACGTGCGAGTCTGGATGTTGCCACAAACCGTTCGATAAAAGCGCAGAACAACTCGGATTGGCTCCGATACCGCCTTTACGAGCTGCCAAACCCTGGAGAGATGGGAAGCAGGATTGAGGGTTCGTCGTAAACTTTTGCGATGGCACACACAAAGAAACGAAGTGACGTTTTGAAGACTCCCAGACAGCTCACCATTCTGTGATTCGCTGTGCAGCTGCTGAATTTAGTTTCAAGCTGTAAGGATTTTAAGAAAGCAAAATAACGGTTTTACTGAAATGAAATCTAATGTTCTTGAGTTGCATATTATAGGCAACAAAAATTTTTCCAGCAGTTACAGAGCTATGGGGAACTTTGTGAGAAAATATACTGAAAAATAAGTTTTCTGTTGATTTATTTTGCTTAAAATCCGATTCATGACCACGCGCACTGAAAAACAATATGGCCCCATTTCAAATGTAAGCTTATGCATTTCTGTTTAACATTACCTAGAAAAAATATTTTCTAAGCAATAAGGAGGTTACTTACTTCTGCAGTCAAAACCGTTACTCACACCGTGCATAAGATCTCAGTACTGAAATAACACTAAGTTTTCACAAGACTATCGCAGCTTCCTGTGGTACTTTGCTTAACAAATGCACGATAAGCGCAGACCAACAGTACTCACGCATCAAAATTCGTGGCTCTTAGGAGCATATGTGGCTCTTACTTGCATATATTAGCAAACATTCTGTAACGCTAAGTGATTTTCATCCATCGAATATTCGCCTCCATCTTAGGATCATTAAAAGCGAATTCATCTCATACTAAATATCTAAGAAGTTTTTTACATACCCACAAGAAATAGCATTTCGTCTGTTTTAATACGTTGTCGCCGAGGCATTAAATTTTTACGTGTCGTGAATCCAAAGAAACAATGTGACCTTATTTTTATTAGGTGATCTGACGCACTGCTTAAGTACAGGGAAACTTACCAGCGTCTGTCGTAGCTCAGCATCAGGGTGACCGCTGGAGGAGATGCTGTCGCCTCAATAAACCAGCGAATGGTCCCGCTGCGGAGCAAAGCATCAGCGGCAAAAATACAGAGTGATGACTTCGCCCTGACCTACATTGTATTTGTAGCATGGCCAGAGCCGTGCAGTGTGGCCTGTGAATGGGAGGCAGAGACGTTGAACTTTGTGAAATTGAGCATCAATACGGAGACGTTTTCTTACTTCGGTTAAAATGCGTAGTGTGTGTTACTAATTGCTCAATAAGGTGATATGTTTCCCTACGCGAGGTAGCGTACATGTATGCATATTTGTTATGATCTAATTTTACTTCTACTTGTTCAGCAGACGTATGAACAAATAGCAGATCTCAGTTTAGTTGAGAAATTATCTAACCTAGCCAAGCCGATGCAGGCACATCACCGACAGGTAACGTTAGTAGAACAGACATCTTCGTCAGGAACCGGGTGTGTGGTCCATGCTCTTGTGGCTAGCCGAGTCTTATGCCATCAGATAATGAAATAAACATTTCATGATTATATCTCAATGAAGTTAACATTTCATCAATGAAGTTAACATTTCAGGATTATATCTCAATGAAGTTCACATTTCATGATTATATCTCAACGCATCACGCCAGATGCGCGTGAACTCTCGCGCAAACAGAGGCCGGGGAAATAAAATTCACGCCAGCATTTTGTCGCTCGATACTCGTTCTAAAACCGAACTCTCGTAACCCCCAAAAAACACAGCCGTCCTACAAAATCGACTTTTATAGATTGATAGGTGTGCATGTGTTATAAAAAGCATATATTTATATATACGTGGACATGTAACAATAGAGTGGGCAGAACAGCATTTTACAGGGCAAACGTAGTGTACTAATGAAGTTAAAAGGAAGTTGAGGGTTTTCTCTCGCTTGTGGTAAGCCATTACGAAGAATTACTGTTCTTTGGATGGAGCCGCTATTTAATTTGAGAAGGCGACCTCTAATTTTGTTTAGAGATTGTTGTGTTATGTTTCGATCTACATAACTGTCCCAATCTAACTATATTTCAATGAAACCTATTTTCCATTTCTGAACATAGGCTATAAATTATCAGTGAAAAAACACCGCTTTTGTGCGCAATGTATCTCTCGTTCCCTAATAATTACTGGTAATCAAAAAGTAAATTAAATTATTCGGAATAATATTATCGGCATCTCAGGACACAACGTCATCTGAAATGAATTTCCCATAGAAAGTGAGCTGGTGAGAAGAACATGAGAGTAAAAGGTAACCAGAACGTGCGCACGATAACCGTCTGCCAAGCACTGGTGAGGCGAATGATGGCTCAGTATTGAGCTTAATTCACATCCTCCTTAAGATCTGAGCGAGGTCCTTTGCAGAGCTCGAGCCGAGCGCAGTCACGCCGGCAAAAGCTTGTGCTCAGACGTCGCAAAAATGATTCTCTATCGGTGTGCTTCTTTGCGTCCTGTCTTGCTTCCGCTGCCATGGCTCTAGCAGGCCTAAAGGCACGTCCGGAGCGCGTCTTGTACCAAAAGTGGCTGTGAAACGCAATTAACGTAAACAGAACACCACGGAATTCGAAGATCACGTGCTAGCAACACGCGTTCACGGGTGACAGAAAAGCGAGGGTCAGTGTTTGTGACGAGAAATTCCCCTTCATAACCTATTGGATGAATGAATGCTCGCGCAATGCCACAATGGAAAGAGGGCATACTGATCAGCCGTCTAAAGCTGGGTGGTCAAGTGCTACTGGGCGTTCTGGGTCACGGCTCTGCCTTACTAGGGGCTGAACACCGCCCTTAGGATTGGTTACGGTTCCTTGAATCTAAATCTGTTGTTGCTTTCTTGAAGGCTCAAGATTGTCTGTTGACCTTTATACGTAGTGCCTTGCTTATATAAATGTGGGGCTTCCTCAGAAAAATGGCTCCCTACTGTTAAAACGACTTTAATTCCTGTTATATATTTGTATTGTCTTTACTATAGAGTTTTGTTACGGTTGTTCGTAAATTCTAAATTAGCGACTAAAAACAGAGCACTTAAAATTTTTATAATAAGATTTTATGGAACCTTTTCCACGGCTTCAACAATTCAATTCAATTCATATACTTTCTTGCAAGAAAAGCGACGCGACTTTAGAAATGTGATATTGCACAGAATTAATGAACTTCATTTGATTGAAATCAATCTAAACTCTCAGTACTAGGGCTACTTACAGAAGGAATCATCGCTTACGTCATGTGAGGGCTGAGATAAATTGAAGTTTGATGAACCCAAGAGGCATGTTGTAGAGTCACTGGTTCAATAGAATCATCTCCATCTGCACTCTATTTTTCAGATGCAATACGTGGATAAACACCCAGTATGGAACACGGCATCTCCCTGGTAAATCTGATGTTAACAACAGCGATTTATAAAATTTCTAGTACTTCGGGAGATGAACACACATTATAAAGTCACTGTTTTTTTAAATTTCTTACTGCCTAGAACTTTCAAGATGAAGAGTATCTCCATACCAGTAACAGAATTTGTTGAGTTCCTGTGCATGGCCTGATGCGCATGGCATTGGTACAGCAGATCTTGACTGGCTGTTCGTTTGTGGTCTATGTGTCGTGAGGGTACTGAGGCACAAGGGGAGTTGTGCTCTGAGTCATGTGAGGGTACTGAGGCACAAGGTGAGTCGTGCTCTGAGTCTTGTGAGGGTACTGAGGCACAAGGTGAGTCGTGCNCTTGGAAAAGGAAGTTTAAACCACACATTCCTCATATCCCTCACCCCGCCAGTAGTTGTAAGGTATTGAGAATCGAAGGGAAAACGTGTTAGAATTAATAAAAGTTCTTTTTTGATGCTTTCTAACATGATGGAGCACTGCCTGGCATATTCACGAGGGACATCAGTGAAATTCGGTGGTGTTCTGTTCCATGATGCTATATTTCATTCCCCAATTTTCAACACAAGACTCGCTGCAGCGTGAGGTCCGTACAGTACACATAATGTGGGATCTATTCATTTGTGAGGTAAAATTCAAGTATGACTTAACAAATCATCAAACTTTGAATAATACATACATCATTTTCAAATGAATTTACGGGCATTCGATGCTGAAACTAAACACGTATGCATAAAACTTAACATTCATTGCATTTCTTGTTTTGTATTCTTAACAATAGGCCCATATATATACATATATACAAACATACATACATAAATACATACACACATTCGATACGTATGCCCTGGATTCTCGATGACAGCTATGTAAGTCCTAGCGAGAGCTCTTCATCTAACGTATGCAGTGATTGACCCTCATGCTATGGAGTTTGTTAATAGTTCAAGCACATCTACAAGCTCTGCCTTTGAAGAAAAAGCGGTGATAAAAAATGCTCTTCATTTCTTGAGTTTTTGTAATCATTTTAAGTGGCTCGGTCAATGCCCGATAAAAATTCAAATTGATATTCACACAGCTTTACCTCGCGGCGCTTGCATGCAAGTGAATGAGAAATGAGCCGCCGGTCACCTTTGTGAAGTGCGTGAAATTCATTAAGCAGAGCGTCTGGGCGATAGCTGGAAAAATGAATGCTCCGATGGCGTAAATGCGGAAATTACAGTTCGTAGCCAGGCTTTCCGTCTGATCCAACGCGCTGAAAACTCGAGAGCATAGAGAGGATGGGCTTTGCTTCAAAGAGATCAGATCCTGATGCATCAAAGGCTGAAAAAGTTTAAACTACACCATCTAAGAAATGGTTTATTCAAATGGAACGACGTCAATTGTTCAATCTGCAAAATATTTTTAGGTCGTACGAGATCAACAGAAAATTTCAGCTCGTTCGCTGAAAAACTCAGACGAAGCAGAATATAATCCACATCGTGAAGGAAAATAAAATACGGGGCTCAAAAGCTTCAATACGAAATCAGTCCTCTAATTCGAAGAAATTTTAAGAACTAATCTAGCTGCTCATTAAGTGTTTTCGCCCGCGGCTCTTATTTTGACGATGCCTATTTTTAACCAGCATCGAGCAATTAATCTTCCGTTGTCTAAAAAAATCGGAACTGTGCACAAGGCAACAAATTTGGGGAGCGAGATTGGTGCGCACGTTGGGTTTTTCGCGGGCACTCGCTGCGTGAAGGTAAAATTCTCACTTTATAAAGTTTCCGTGTACCTAACCATCACTTTAAAAAGTTTCCATGTATCTAACCATCACTTTAGAAGGGTTCCATGTATATAACCCTACCTGTAAATGATTTTTGTGTATCTAATCATTACATTATGAGATTCTTGTTCATCTAGTCATTAATTTGTAAGATCTTCTTAGTATCTAACCATCAGTTGATAATATTTTTGCGTATCTAAATTTTACTTTAAAGCATTATTCGGTATCTAATCATCACTTTAAATTAGTTTTGCGTTTTTAATCATGAGACAGGATATTAATGTACCAGTGGGTCTTTTGGTCATCGTACGCCACTTCCTGAAGGAGCTGCTCCTCTCCTAAATGGCGGGCATCATGTGTCGTGCACACGCAGTCGTTAGCCAGCAAAAAGTAGAGGGAACTTCGCCAACGTCGCACAAAATATTAAAAATAATTAATGACAAAAATCAAGACAATAACAAATATGAACTTTATAACTGCGAATAAACACTCACTGTTATTATCAGGAGACCCAGCAGTTAATCTGGAGTTATGATGAAAAAGTTATTGCTTGAGTGATGGAGTGGCAATGAGGCGCGCCTGCTATGAGGGGCTGGTCCACTCGGGTGCTTTTGAGAGCCCTATAGCTTTCTTTATACAAGTATAGAAAGCTTTCTTCCAATAAATTTTTCTTCGATGCCGTTCAACCTGAATTTTAGCGAATACGCTGATTTAGAGAAGACTTGTACTCCAGAAAAGTGAAAAATCCTGATGTTCTGAACAGTTCTAGTTCTCTCTAGACATCGTTTGTCCCAGCCTTAGAAAACAGGTCAGAACAATGGTTATAATTTTAATTGTCCTGCTTTACAGCGAATTATTCATGACATTACTCACTTCACTAAATTTTTTGCATAGAAACTATTCACAACGATAGTCACTCAATGCAATCACACTCTGCAGTTATAAATGAACTACAACTAGAACCCTACGCGCTTTTTGTACCAGCGAAGCCGAAATTCCCGTCGGCAGCCAATGTCTGCAATACAAGACTACTTCTGTTAGAGCTTTGAAAGTTTTCACGATTCTAAAGACAATGTGATGGCCATTATATTCTTTCAAAGTTATCGATTATCAGGTTACCGGTAAAGAGTGCGTGATCCTATGGTTCTGTTGACCGATTCTATGGTTCTGATGACCGATCATAGATCAACTATCGGTCATGCGAAGTCCTAAGTCTGTTAGTTGATGTGTTGTACGGGTGAGGTACATGTCCGATACGATGTTTGTATACGGCAGTCGTGGATATTTCATCCATGGTTGTAGGTTCCAGCGATTTCATCTCATATTAAAGATAAGAAAATAGACTTTTAACTCGATCAGTGCATCATCCATCAGTGTTTAATTCTTTGCGCCAGACTTCCTTTTTTTAGCGAGCATGCACACTCTCGTTATCCTAACGGCGGTATCAACCCGTGAACTTAAGCTTTCTCACATGTAGGAAAGAAATTAAAATTTGATTTATGCAGAGAGCGAGTTTTGTAAAAGGAGTAAAGAAGTCGTAAGGTCAAGCTATAAACAAGTGTGACTTCACTTCACACAAAGCAAATTTGTTACTCAAGTCAGACAGGGAATTCTGGAAATTAATCTACGTAAACGTGCTCTTCTCGAGATAAACAAGTTTAATTGAGAACTTGTGTAATTTCAACAACACCTCCTACGTCACAACACAACGCCTCCTACATCACACAGGAGGCGCTGGTCAGACACAACGCCTCCTACATCACGCAGGAGGCGCTGGTTAGGCAGCAAGCAGGATGCTCACTACGCACCAAGAGGCAAAAACGTGTGTATAATCACCTACCTGTGCGATTATTTGAAGACATTTATGGTTAAAAACACTTGATTAGCTTAAACGGCATTCATATATTTAGTGTTCACTGTTCGCTCCCAAGAGTGATTTACTGGTGAATATGTTTTGCTTGAAAATTTTTCTCGATGTATTTGTTTGAAGAAACTATGTAAAAATATGTTGTTTCTTGTACTCACTAATGGGCACCTAATCCATTGTTGTAGGCAGTTATAAAATGCATTAACGAATACTTCAAAAGTCCGTTTTATTCGTTTTATTTGTTGTCAATTAGAAGCCAATGCCACATTGAAAGCCAGTTTTCTTATTTTATTCGTTGCCAGTTAGAAGCCAATGTCACATTGAAAGCCAATTTTATTCGTGTGGCATTGAAGGCTGGAAACACTGGTGCCTTTTAAATGTTTGCATCTTGTCATCAGCTTAGTCTTGAAAAAGTTACCTTAAAATCATAACATAATTAAAGATGATCTTACATATATTACGGGTGTATATATTGTTTACGTTATACTAACATGAAATCCCACAAGATGTGTCGGCACCCTAACAGTCTCCAGCGTTATTTTAGAAAGGTGTGTGAACTCCAAGTTCAAAAGATTTCCATTGTTCAATATTGCCTGCAATGTTTAGGTTTAACATGTTCGTATTGTTATTTATTTCAATGCAAATCTCATTATTTTGCCGTTAAAAAAGATAAGTGCTTTACACTCTGAATAACATCGAAAAATTTCCTCAAGGCAGAACATTTAATATTTATTGAATATCATTGCAAGCTCCTATCTCGAAAAACGAAGGCCATCGACCAAATTATGGTCCGTAGTTCTTTTCGCGTAATTTTACGCAAACTCAATGAAATTCGGCAGTCGTACGATGCCCAGTCATTGAAGCTAGTTCAATAGCGACCTAAAAAGTTGAAAAAACCCTCCGTTCCACTGAATTTTCATGTTTAAATACCGTATTAGTCGAACGATAGCCACCCTCCAAATCTACTACATGTCTTCACAGACACAGAAGCTAAAAAGTACAAGCAAACATTCTAACTTGAAACTCCACCTCTGAACTTTCTTAACTTCCTGAAATACGAACGCTAAGACGGAAGAAAAAGAATAAGAAGAAAAGTACGTGTTTCACCGAGTTTGTGAAGCTTCTGCAATCAAACTAGAACAGTGGGCGGAAAAAAGTATTATCTGGGAGCAGCTCAAGTGGTCCTTTAAACAGAGATGAATCGCTCCTGCACGGAGCCAGCAGCTTTATGTGATAACGTTAGCCCTATGGCAAGCAAACGCCGTCATGCTTGACTTGCTAACTTCATGAAAAAGGCAATAATTTTGTTGGTACGAATCATGTGTGATGCATGCAAACACCGTCATGCTGGACATGCTAACTTCATGAAAGAGACAATAATTTTGTTGGTACGGATCATGTGTGATGCATGCAAACACCGTCATGCTTGACTTGCTAACTTCATGAAAGAGGCCACAATTTTGTAAGGAACGAATCATGTGTGAACGGAAAGAAATCCTTGTAACGTTGTTCGTTCGAGTTAAAAGATTTTTACTTTTTAACAGACTTGATGAAGGTTCTCCTATGTATGAATTTGATGCAAGATATGGCTGAGAATTTTAGACCACGTTCGCGAGGTATCCTCGTAATTAGTTTCACTAGAATTTTAAATATAAAATCACATTGGATAGGTCACCACGTAAACTTGAATTGTTGGTAAATCGAATTATATGCTGAGGAGTCATTCGTAAAAATAGTTAGTAAATCGTTGCTAAATAGGTGATAAATCGAGTTATAGGATGAGGAGTCATTCGTAAAAATATTTAGTAAATCGTTGCTAAATAGGTTATAAATCGAGCTATTCGTTGATGAATCATTCGCAAAAAAAGTTGCTAAATAATTTATAAATGTTAATAATCGTAACTAAATAGTTGATAAATAGTTAATAAATAGAATATTTAATAAATCGTATTATGCTTTCTTGGACTATTCGTAAAAATCGATACATTTAACACTTTTGGATCATTCATAATTATTCAAGTCGAATTATCCAAATAGGCAGTCGTTTGTGGTCGATATTACTTCCTTTAAAAAACAATCATGCTACCCAACGACTATGACGACTTTACATGAAGATAAGCGATACACAATCTGATAAGCCATGGCTTCCCATCTATAAATGTATACTCGTGTGTACAGTGAAGATTGTCTCAGCAATATCTACACGTTACTTTCCAATGCCAATAAATCGTAATATGAGGCCTATTTTAGCTGACATATACTGAGAAATGTAAAAAAGTTCTCTAAACCTTGTTTTAACCAATTTCTGAAGAAATAATTTATAATAAATATTGCAAAGAGAATTTTAAAATCGTTTCAAAGACACGCATAACTTAAATATTGAAAATACTAAGGTTTGCTCATAAAGAATTAGCAAAATCAAGTTAAGCTGGAAAAGACACCCATTTCATCGGACATTTCTTGTTTACACAGACTTGAAGCTTTGATGTCATTTCCCGCATCCTGTGCCTATTGTTGGACGGTCATTCCTCAGAACCTAGAATGCTCGTTGAATTCGCTGCCTTGAATCATTTTCGTCTCATATAGGAGTTATGAAAACTTTAGACTTAAGGTGACTTCAGAGAAAGTAATCAAACGGTGGAAAATCAGGAGACTTCGGGGGACATTCAACTTCGTGAAATGAATCAATGACTTTCTTCAGAAGGACATTTTTTGAGTCACCTCCTGTCAAAGACAAGGAACATCGTCTGGTATCCACAAAATTGGGCTTAAGTTGAACCCACAGTCATGACCAGCTTCTGGCACTATGATGCTCGTCAGTGAAATTTATCGAGATTTCAATGGTTGTAAATCCTGTTGATGGCAGAATTTTTGTTGCCACGTGTCCATAGCGTCTTTCTATGGGATTGAAAAAGTGTTTTCCGCTTGTAATATGTGAGTTATAATTGAGGCAATATTTTTACTTACTAACAAAACACACGCAAATATTGAAGGTGTGTTGTTGAATTGTAGTCGACGAACTGTAGAATATACATAAGATAAATTCATTATTTTGCCATGTGGAACTCTTTTATGTATCTTTAAACGAATTTTAAGGAATTCAGAATTTCATCTTGAGGATGATATTAACTCATATTCTTCCGATTTCCACCTATTTGTGTGGATTTTAGGTATTCAGCTCAAACGAATACATTTCAGAGCACCTGTCTGTTACATTTATGCATTCATCAAACCGTATTACTCCCCGTTGCCGAGCGATGAAGCACCTGAATAAAGACCTGACGGCATACGACGTTCCCTGGTCGTGAAAGTTATTTCTTAGTTCTTTACCGTTTCATGAATTCGCGCAGCAGGAAATTGAGGCGAGTCAAGGCTGGTCGTAGATACTCGGCCGCGCTCAAAGACCATGAAGGCCGCGAAGTGAGCCGACGAGTAAAGAAACCTTAAAAAAAGAAACTTCATTTATTCCAACACGGTTGACATAAGCTACGTAGTTGGTTTTTCAATGTCTGATAACTATTGATCCATGAGTGATGTGAGGAATGGGAGTTTTAAGCTTCCATTTCCAAGGGAAGCACTCCGTGGCTCCGAGAAAATCAGTTTGTCCCAACCAGGGGTCGAACCCTTACTTTCCAGTGATGAGCCCAACACGGTACCAGTCCGCCATGGACCATCAAACAGAAAATTTCAATGAAATACTTCCAAGGCCTACCGATAGTTGATCATTCAAATTTTTATACTCTGAAGTCGATATTTCGCCAACATGGCATAAGTGAATCATTGTAATGAGAAGGAAGATTTAGCTCACATAGCAATTTCAATAAAAACGTTAAGGCCAAAACCACTCCATAAAACATTATGATGCCATACCTGTGAAAATTCTGAACAAAACGTTTCGGGTTCTAGCTCATCATCAGCAAAATTCTGAAAAGGATAAAACCGAAATCTAAAAAGGTATTCAAAGCAAATTCAAATCTTACAAATGAGGCTAATAAAACAAGGTAAAAAACCAAAATCAAAACACGAATGAGTTGGTAACTGCGAAAACATATCTAAACAACGTCCTGTTCAGAATTTTACAAGCATAGAGTGATAATGTTTTATAGAGGGGTTTTTATCCTATTGTTGTGAGTGGGATTAATGTTTTGCTCATGTGCGCGAATAGATCGTTTGAGGCCAGTCCATCATTTTTAAAAGGAAAGTAGCTTTCACATTATCCGAATGCTTCATACGGTGAAGTACACTTTGCATTACGAATTGCGCTTGTTCAGTTTTTCCTGATCGCAAGTAACTGGGTCTTACTAGAATTCGTCGTGTGACTGGTCTAGTGCAAGCGAACATCAATGACATTATGAGCCGTGCACATTTACACGCGATTGTTTTTCTTATTCTTTGAAGTTGCTTAAAACACTTCTGCTAGTATCATACTGCAAGCGATGAGAAACCCATGTAAATGACGATTGGTTATTGAACTTGGAAAGAAAGCTACAATTTTTACTCTGAAATTTATTGTCCCCGTACCGCCGGCGGGCTCCATTGCTGAGGATCAATTCCGGGAAACGAAACTAATTTCCGGACCAGGAGTTCTAGGGAAATAAAAGTTTGATGAACTTCAACTCTCATCTAATCAGTGATGGCAATACCAAACATTGTTGCTTGTATCACAGTGCTGGAGCGAATGTTCCGTGTTACATAAGAAGAAGTGGCCTTCATGTGGCGGAACGCGGACGCGTTCTTCTGCCTGAGCACTGCTCGGCAGCTCTGTCAACCAGGGACTCCTGGTAATGTAATCCCCAATAAAGCTGCTTTCGAAAACGCGTATTGTCAAACTGAGTCTTGAATTACTGAAAGCTGCCTTCTATAACGCGTAATGGCCAACTGAGTCGTGAATAACTAATGCATCTGTACCCATAAAGGGAATAATTGTGACACAAGCCTTGTATTGGGACTTGCTACCCCAAGAAATGGGGTCTTGTGGCGCAATTCACCATTTTTGGTTACAAAACCCCTGCACATATCTTATATTGCAATACGTTTGGTGCGATATATGGAGTACCTCTCAAGCTCCGTTTAACACTAATACTAGTTCTATATTGCAAATCCAAAGCCTGCGTCGAGCATCATAAAACGAAGCTTGAAACCCATGAGAACGGGCGTGCGCATAACAGAACTTGCCAGCAGCGACACCGTGTCCGAAATGTACACGGCTGCGCCGCACAAGTTTCTCAATTACAGTTCAGTCCGCAGCTGGACTAACGCAGAAGCGATATCCTGCCTTCACCTGGGCCAACTTTCGAGTTTATAACTGTGGTAACTTCAATTTTATTAGGTGACTCGAGGGTACAATACTTTTAAAACCGTGTCTGATATGAACGAAGCGTTTAGGAATTTCGAAGTTTTGCTGTTAGTTTGGATAATATTTTTGAGTAGTGAGTAATGGGTTTCGATTTTCTCGGAAATCCACTTACAAAATTAGGCCTCAAATTTGATTAATGCTGCGCTTACCCGCCTGTATTTAGTTTTGAAACCTTATTTGAAACCCGCACACGTGACGAAATTTTTCGAGCTTCCATTGATATTGAGAATCAGCTTAGCATTTCTGTGGGACAATCACGGTACAGCGCACCGCAGAATAAATTAGTCTAAAGTTGGCACAGATGCTCAGCTACACTCACGCCAGGCCTCTCATGAGAAGCCACGCGCTTGTACTAACACGTCGAAGGTTTCCATTTTATAAGGTTGTCAGCGGGGGAAGAATTTTTGTTTCAGGATCAATAACGTTTTTATTTCACTCCAAGAAACTTTCTGCATTACCGCAGGATCGATGTTCTTTTAATTCTCCGCACCAGCCTCGACAACTCCTTGCAGGGAATAGAAGGACCTCAGTCGTATCCAAGTCTCAAAGAATACTTAAAAATGACTTCGTGTTCGAAAAACTTTGTTACTTATTTTCTCAGTTAATTAAATCGACTCCTTTGGTTTCTTCACAAACGAGACTCGTTATTTCAATGATTTCACGAATGAATTTTTAAATATGCAACGTAACAGAGTGACGACGCTAAGGCGAAATTCAGTGGTTGAGGTTAAAGAGGTTACGCGTAAATTAAATACGTAAGAGGTTACGCGTAAATTTCATTTTCTGTGGCATTTGTGCCGTTATGATATAATATAATTGATCTCGCAGTATAATCACCACTACACTCATTCAGGCGAATCAGTAGTTAAAAGGTTGGCATAGCGCAAACAAAAGACAGCAGCTGAAAATTAAGAAATTAAAATTTAATTAACACTTCCAGATCTGAGGCCTCATAACCACCACAAAAATAAACTCTTTCTGTCTTTTTGCGATATTTTCTTGAAGTTATGAAGTTTTTTAGCAGGGCAATTTTTCGGCAACAAGCATTTTTTAGTATGATTTAATTATGCTTTGGATATCTAATTTAACAATCATAAAATTGTTCAGCGTTTTTTGTTGCCTCAAAAATATTAGCTTGAACTGCAGGTATGTTTATTTTACAAAATCTTTGGAAAACCTCACTTAATTAAGCACTGCGCATCTCATTATGTTTTTCAGGAATTGTGTTGAGAAGCTCAAAAGTCTGGAAAATTTCCAGCATTCATGCGCCTTCATTTGGATTTTCATATTAGGCATGGAGGGAGAGCGCCCCTTCACACTGAACCTTACAGCCAGTCCAGGAGACGGGAAAAATCAGACGTTTTTTCAACGAAGAGTTGGGCGATAAGTTTAACGGCACGAGCGATCAAATGCTTCGTAGAAATATCTAAATATCTTTCCAATTTCGTTTGCCACTTTTATTGAACTTTTTTTTTTGGCCTGAGCAGTGCCCCATTCAGTGATGCACTGCGCGAACAACGCTGTTCTTCAGACTACTTTGCCCGTTAGGTGAAACAACGAAGGAAATTGCTGAATTCATAGCGCTTTCAACGGAATGATTTTTCATCAACATGGTTTTAAAACACTCCTGTTTAAGCTCAATTGATTCATGTAGATAATTTCGCTCCCTCTATTTATTTTTCAGCATGCTCAGCATTCATTATCTGAAGTGCCTGGTGGGTGGAACCGACATAATTCGAAAAGTGAAACTCACGGCTGAGTAAATGAGCGTAGCAAGATAGGCAGCCAGTCAGCTCAACATCGATGTAACGAGAAAAGAACCCAACGTTGGGTTGAATTGTTTCTGTAGTACGGAAGGAATTAACGTCGTACCGAGAAAAATTATTTTCATAGCATCTTGATTCCAGGGCTTATAGTGTTGTTAATAGCAGGTAGGAAGACGAGAACCTCGTCGGCAACCATAAGGCTAACTGAACACCAATGCGAAATTCTTCGTATTTCTATATAAAATGCATTGAGCCCGAATCATTTCCTGAAACAATTATTCGGAGAAAAACTAAAAATAATAAGCATCACTAATGATCTCATTTTATGAAGAGAAATTATGCGTAGCCTCTCATGCTTTCAATCTTCGATTCATAGATTTTCAAACGAGTTCCAATTTGATAGTAGCGGCCTGGCAGTATTCCAAGCCCTGTTTCGACCACCCACCACGTCAGTACCCGTCTTCAATTCCGTGCATTTCCGAGCCCCTGCACATCAAGGAAGCAGCCAATTTATAACACGAGATTAAGCTTGAATTTAACATTAATCTTTAACAGAAGGAAAGTACGTCATTTTGGTAATGTCCTAAAATGGACAAAAATCCTTCAAAATCAGTCGGTTTTTGCATTTATGAAGTTTTTGAAGAAATTTTCTAAATTAAGCTTTATTTTCAGTGAATTTAAAATAGGAGCAAATAAGGGTAACGGTAATGGTTATTCTTTCGTGCTCAGATTTCATTTTTTAGATGGTGAAATGACTCAAGTGTACGTCTACCACATGTTTCAATTTAGACTTCACCGTTTTAATTACTGAATATATGTGAAATTATACTCAATTCACACAAAGACATCAATTAAAAGAACAGGAAGCGTTGATTTGGTCCCTGTAGTGAGATTTCCAGACGGCTCCGTACGTATTCTGTGTTAATTCAGAAGATGGCCCGCAATAGTTAAAGTCATTCTACTCTGCTGTCAGCATTGTCCCTGTGCGTGCAGTGAGATAACAACGCTATCAGCCCTAAATAAACACATGTCGTATGGCCCCAGACAGGGGCAGCTTGCTCGTACGAGATTTCGGTAAGTGATGACAGATAAATGCGCACATGCTGCGCCTGCATTGAGACCGAAGAAATGTCGCTTTCTCACGTTTAACTTCTGCTTTCTCACGATAAGCCTTCGAAATCTCGTAATTAACATCCGATTTATCGCTAACCGCGTGCCTGACATTCGAACTGCCGAAAACCTACAATTTCTAGTTCGTTGTTCTCCCTGTAAGCATTCTTTTTAAGGCACATGTGTCATTTACAGTTCAAGAATCAAAGAAACCGAAGTTTTGTTGTAAAGGGTACTGAGGAATTGGAAATTTATAATTCTGTGTTGGTCGTTTCAGGTATGAAGGTGTAGTTGATTGCCTGAAATATTCAACAGGGCTGATCAAGCCTTTCCCTTTTTAGCCTACATTTTTCCCTTGGCCAGCCAGGTCCCC
>VOMN01011746.1:0-23078 GCA_014899125.1 Orchestia grillus
ATGTACCATGCTCTGTATGTAAATGATATCGGAATAAACGATTTTTTCTTTCTTTCTTTTCTTTACTGTTCAGTGTTCATACTTGTTTTTTTGAAAATACTCATTATTCACAGTATAGACATAACACTAACGTACGCAGTCCACGAAGTGTCTGCCAGCACAAGAAGGTAGTTGAACATTTCTAGTGCAGCTTCCAATCCGAGAACCATCTTGTCGCCTGACTTGCTCTCAGACATGCCTGATTTGCATCACTTTGTCGCCCAATCTCACCAGAATATGATTTTGTTTACAGGCACGTATGATTTGCCTCACATTTTCATTTGACCTCACCAGAACTTTCTCTCGTTAACAGGCCCGTAGGATGTACCTGATTTATATAGAACATAATTTTTTTTGACCAATATGTTTAAAGCAGTTATAAAATATTTTTATTACGTAAGTTTTAATAAGACTCTTTCAGCTGAGAATAAGAATGAGGCTCTTAAGAAAGTTTTTTTTTCGTCCATTGCAATATGTAGTTTCGAGAGCAATTTTCACGCGTTAAATTTTGTCCGAATTCAAAGGTGAGCCAAAATTGGGACTCAGCCATATTTTCCTGAATAAGTTTGTGAGATATCATTCTACGCAGCTATGTTTTTGTTAGATTTTAGAATGGGCTTATGATTCGTCACATGAGTTAGCAAGTACATCAATAAATAATTTATTCAATCTAACTCCCCATGTTCCATTATACACTTGATTCTGGATATATGACGTACCTATTTGAAGGACCATTTGATTGGTGCTCAGAATTTTTAGTTTCATTTGTTTAAAATATGTGCTCACGCGTCAATTGCACAAATTTCAAATACTTGAATCTGGTAATTTGGAACATACTCGGATATCATACGGTGCTTGAAATAAGGTACATTGATCTCGAGGTTCCCCTGGCCATCGGCGTTTCCCATGCGGGATGCCCGCACCCCCAAGCAGATGCGTGATAGCATTTCAACGGGTGCGAGAAGTATCTTTTTTGACGGCAGCCAATCAATATATTTATTACTTCTCTATAGTTTTGTAGGTTGAACTCCATATGAATTTACTTGTTGAATCCTATAGAAAGGCCTGTTGCCTTGCCTACCTTTTAAGAAAAAAAATTCTAGTAGGACGACGATTTATTTTCAAGGCCTGCGCGGCATATGGTTTTAAGAGCGAAGTCGCTGTAAACTTGCAGGAGTTGGGAAGAACGATAGAATTATTTTCGAGGTGCATGTATGAAAAGAGTTTGAGAACCACTGCGTTAAAACAAGAAGACAATATACCTGTATCTCTTTTCAAACAAAGCGTAACTGACACATAAAATTATTCAACTCATTTTTGTTCTGCATTTTGGACGTTTACATCCAGTTTGGATCATATGCAAGCTTCTACTGCCGGTAGAAAATTTACCAATACTCAACAATTAAATCTCTCACAGGCCCTTCAGCAGCAGCTGGACACATGCGTATGCATTTTGAACGTTTGTATTTCGAAATTTAAATTTGAAGACCAAGCTTGTTCTTAGTGATTGTAGCGTAACACAATTGTGTGATTTAATTTTTCTACAAATCTTATTCCGAAATATTACTTGCGAAGCTTTTTTGGAAATTTTCGTATAAGAACGAGTTGAAGAGATGGAATCGCAAATCGTAAGTTTCTCAGACATCTTGGAGCAGGGAATTCTACAGACTAAAAACTTACCGTAAAACTCTGGAAACACCTTTTAAACTGCAAAAATAATGACTGACAGATCATTACTGGTAATTGTGGTACAGTAAATCTAATGATAATTTAACACGTATGGGATATCATGCTTTTAATGACGTGAAGTGACACGGGACATTGCAGACCAAATGTTTGCGTGAATATTTGAAGGAGAAAAAATATCACTTTCAGAACAAGCTCAAAATTTCAAAACTGGGATGTTATTTTCCTAATAGTTACGGATTAAGTTCGCAGGCAGAACTTATTTAGCGTTGTTAATCTTGAAAAGTGAAGGGCATGAGGACTATTTGAAGACATGTCTTTTTCAGTTCATTTCGCACTCGAATCATTTATACTATCATTTTTTATTTCAGATCAACCATTAATGCTACGATATTCACAAAATAAATGAAAAGACATGCAGTCGTAGTTGTTTTAACTACAATTATGGTGGTTTTAAGAGTTATGAGTGGTGAAGGTCATGTTATACCAGCTTCCGTTATTCCACTGGGTCTTAGAGTTAATGCTGCTGGATACATTGATGTTCTCAAAACGACTGTTAAACCCTGGATACATGAAATATTCAATGGAAGGCCATACGTCTTTCAGCAAGACTCGACACCTTCTCACAAAGCCATGGTAACCCAAGATTAATTATAATTATCAGAGAATTTATACGACGTGAACCCTAAATTGTGGCCTCACACACGCCACATATAAATCCTATGAGCTATTGGGCATGGAGCGTAGTTGAAAGGGAGACTAATCAACTTTCTTATAGTACCATAGCTTTGCTTAAGTCCGGCATTCTCCAGGTGATATCTGAAACGCATAAGGACCACTTAATTTCAGATGGTCAACGGCTTCAGACCCGCATAGAAGCAGTCATTCAAACCGAAGGTGGCGTCATAAAATTATTTGATGAAGAAGTTTAACCAAGGACATTTGTAGAAATTCGATGTATTATTTGAATTTTTACTGAAATATTATTGTTCGTTAAACATACTTAAAATGCCCTTAAATAGCCCTCGCACTCTATATAACCTTAAGAAGAGAGAAATGTACGCGAGTTTGGTTTTACAATGCATTAAATTTTTAACATACATTGGTGGAGATTTTGTCTATTCTTGGACCTTTTACTAAAAATTTTCCGCAAGGGATGGCTGATATTTTCATCTATAACGTTGACTATTCAAAAATATTTGGTACTTAAATCGTGTCGGAAGACTGGCTTAGGTATTCGATGACATTAAAACTCTCTAACAAGTACGTTCTCGGCATTGTGAAATAATAAAATTTGCCTAATTTTGATTTTTTGTGTGGTCACGATGACTCCTTTGACCTGCTGCACATGATGCTTCAAAGAAGCTGCAAAGAGCAGTACGTTCTTCTCGACCCTCGCAAGCAGCTCGAAAGTGACCCAGAATGAGAAGCTCTCAGGGACGGCGTGCTTGATGAAGGGCAGGCCAATTGTCAAACTGGTCGTCCGACTTTTTGTTTTGTGTTTCTGATCGTTTTCCTTCTCGAGAAAGTGAAATTACTGTCAAATTTTACAGTTACCAGACGTCGCATGATGCTTTGGGTTCCTTTTGATCTTATGTTAAACCTAAATTCGTGAATTCCCCTAAATTGAGCATGATGCTTTGGGTTCCCCTAAATTGGGTTAAACTTAAATTCGTGCTAATTTTAACCAATCTTTTGTTTTTATAAACTTTTGGAAAAGCTTTGGAACTTTTTATAACAGTTCTTATTCACGGTACGAGCTTTTATGTTACTCCTCAATTTAAATGCTTGATATCTTACGCGACCTAAAAACGCATATCATGTAGAATGGAATGAGGCATAAGTCAAACATTATGAAATGGCAGCCGTTGTCTAGCAGTTCATGAGCTTCAGTTTCATCCGATTAATCCCCGGTTCGAATCCCAGCCGTGACTGTTGACAAGGAGTATTTTAGTAGTAGATATTTGAAAATGCAGACCTCTTTTATTACTGAATATTTCATTCAAGCGCACAAGCAAACAAGCAAACGTTGCAGACTTTCGGTTGTACACGTATAGATGAGTCAATCTATAGACTCAATTTACAACAAAATCACTTGAAGCGAAGCAGTTTGCCTAGCAAACAGTATTGGTTTTGGTACTCACTAGCACATTTAAAATAATATTTTTCGCATAACTTATTTCTTTGTAGGTACAGTCGATGCAATATAAGTTCATGATTTCCTAACACTTTTCCGCTCCTTTGATAATTGTTCAGCTTCTTCTTAGTACTCGCTCTTCTAGTTGAAGTTGAATAAAAACCATCGCGAACGTTCAAAAAGGGGTAATTTGTGCTATTAAATGGTATAGAGGTAAAAGAGTCTTCTCTGCAACTTTAACTGTCTAGTGATGAAGTCCCTCATATTTGAAGTAAGCTTACTTTATTGCACGGAATGAACTATTAGCTAAAGGCATATTAATTATTTTAATTTTTAGAGTCGCTTTGAGACTTGAAAATTATTCGTTTAGCTTATTAACGGTACAAAAACCTAGGGATGGAGCTACAACTTGACTTCACTAATTTTGGTTACTACTGTTAGCATGTTTAACCCTCAAATGTGTTAAATCCTGTTTTTTATTGGATGACGACCATCGCTTCATTTTAAATTCGAAAATAGCTTGAAGATCGTTAGTGGTAGTTAGCTGAGGAGTCTAACCACCAATGCTTACGTCATGAATATTTCAAAAGAAAGCACCACAAACTTTCCTCAATTGGCTTGAAATAAGTGTTTCTCACTTCATTGACGAATCTCCAAATAAAAAACATGATAAATAAATTCTATAAATTCCTTACGAGAATGAAATTTCACGACGTTCAACTTTTACATGAGTGATACCACTGCACGCCTGCAAATTTTAATTCCGTAGGCCATAACTTTCTTGACGTCAGAGAGATCGCTTCAATGACAAACGCAATCTAAAATTTTCCGATCTGGGCTTCCGTATTTTTTTTTATTTTTAGCGTGAACTTTACGCTGATCACTTGTTGCCTTATTCTTTCGCGGGCAGTCGTTAGGCAAGTGAAATTCCCTCGGTGTCAGAAGGAAGGGTTCTCAACTCGTGCTTTTGCCATCGTGCCGCTTCCGTCGGTTGCGCCACAACAAACTGGTCGTCTTCAGGTAGCCTTCTTCCTAAACATTGTCTAAAATGAGCTTCTCAATTTCCTGGCGGCTTCCCAGAACGTAACGAATAATGCATTTTCATTTGCTCGTTGCTCGTAACGTGTCTTTAGGAAGGCAAAATTAAGATATCGAAAGACGTCAGAATGACTCGACTTATCAGGATTGAAGCGCCTAATCTAATTCTCAGTATGAGAATGAGATGCAACTTCGTCTTCAAACTCCCGGTGTTGGTATTGCGGTTTGAACAAATTTAGTTGCTTGAACTCGAACTCAATTCTTCAAGTCGATGAGCGGAAATGTTCCTTCGTCACAAAAATCTTTCAGCGGCTTGGAGATTTTGTCAATATATTGACGCGCATAAAACACACTGAATTTTTAAGAGTAACGAAAAAACTTTACCCGTAGACAAAGTTCTGTATTTTATCTTCAACATTACTTTGTACTAGTGTCAGATGAACATTTAATTCCTTTAGCTTGGAAGCCATAAAAATATTAGCATATTTGGTCAGCAACATTATTTCGACAACGATGCATACTTTCCGCTGGTGTTTGGCATCACAATCTAAATCGCAAAATTCGTCGCAGTGCTCGTATGAATGATGTAGGATGCGAACGAACGCTTTCTCATTACGTGAGGTGAACTTCCATATTTTTATAACAATTTTATACTAAATATTATGCTAAAAAAATCCATGGCTTATCAAAAACTCGGGGCATAAATGCTTGAGTGAAGTCAGTGAACTCGGTGACCCCCACTCCTCCAGGTACGTTCTGCTGTCTGCTCCTTGGTCTGTTATTTGCAGTGTGGTGCCGACGCCTCCCAGATCTAGTCACCACGCTCCTTCGCCTCTGTGCGGTCCCTTGAAATTGCTCGTTCGTTGCATCCAAAATTAAAAGGTTTGAATTTTTTGTAGCTTCCAGGATTTGAGATTTATACAATAGAAAATATGCCTTGACGTGTCAATGAGTCTTCAGCTCGCTGACGTCAATACTCGGATGCAGTCCGTTTCTCAGATTTATGCTCGATTTAATTATTGAGGTCCACAGATCGCCTTAAGGCGCGCTACTGCTCCGACCTAGTGAAAATAACAACATTGATATGAGATAAAATTGGTTCATCGTCTGGTAAACTTCGATACGTTGCGATGGAGATCATAGAAGCTTCAGACAAAGGTTATGATAAATGCCCCCTGTAATACTGTAGTCTGAAAGCGAATTGAGTGATAGAACGCATTGAAGGTCAGGAAGATACCGTACGCACTGGGAGACCAACAAAATCAAAACATAATGTAAGCAGCGGAGCTTGTCAAGATCACTTGAAGTAGGATCGAAGAATAATAGTTATTCAGGTGGGTGAACCCCACTATATAATAATAGCCTCGTCCGTCCTTCTCTCTCTTACACTCTTGAGGATTAAGACACGAGGAAATTTCCGGGTCCGTATTTTTAAATAATCAGTGAGACTGTCAGAGAAGGTGGTCTGTATTAGTGATACTGCAAATAAAAATATTTCATACCAGAGTTACCGTAAATAAGAGAGGATTTTAAGAAATTAACAATTTTTCCTGTCATTTTTGGCGGGGCGCGTCTGCTAGTTTTTATATGCATCGTAAAGTTCACCAAATTCATTCTTATATCATGATTTGAGACTAAAAAACTTCGAAAAATGTTCCTGAAAAATTTCACGAAATAATTGATCCCCCATTCACATCTTAACTTTCACCTGCGTAGGTTTCTAAAGTTGCTATGATGGATATTGACTACAAAAAAGCCCACAAAAATTACTTCTAGGGATTGAATTTTTAATTGTCATGTCCTATAACCATAAAATGCATTTTATATCCAACAGTACGCATAAATTTATTGATACCGTAAGTAGATCAACTTTGTTACGACCGGAATGCCAAAAAGACATCGATTTACTGTTTGTTTAGTACACCAAATGCGGCGAGCGTATCAATGACCTTCCAAGCGGTCAGCGGACTCTGCGACATGAGTTTGCATCACCCAAGACGAGCTGCGATTGGGTACTGCAGTCGGTCTGCAACACGCGTCCTGACGAGATGCACTGCCGGATGTAGCTTGGATGCAGGGTACGCCGCACGTTTCGCTGCGGCGAGCGAGGGACTTTTCCCGAGCTCGGAGTTGAGATGTGAGAGGCGATTTCAAAATTAATTTTCTGCGAAACTGAGAGGTTAAAGAAGCAGGAACGAGTCCGTCACGAATGAAACACGCACAGCCTCAACACATCGTCCGCCGTAGCTCGTTTAGATAGTTGGTCGGTTTGTGATATTGAACGAGAACTAATTTTCTAGTGAGGGGTACAATAATGTACATAAACGTAAAAGATTTTAGCGATTTTTCAACGATTATTAAAAAGTACGTAATACCAGAGGAACGCTAGTATCGTGAACATATTTGTATTGCGATAAATCGCTAGAAACAAATTTCTTATCCCGTCACCTTCCAGACAGACAGGCCCGAAGTTCTCTCATCATGGCGTCTCATGCAATCATCGCTGAGATGTGCATCGCACGACGCTGGAGTAGTGCTGCAAAGTTCCGACCTTAGTTTCCGGTCTTGTAGACCAGCAGTTCGACGTCGAGAAATACGGTTTTTGTGACGACGGTTCCCAATATATTTCACGACAGGGACAAGGCCAATGTGCGGCAATATTTACCCTGAGAGGACTTGTGGGTACGGTGGATTAGCACAACAAAATAAAGTGATACAAAATGAATTAGATACTATATAAATGAAAATGATGAAAATCGAGTGTTCTTTCTGTGCGGCCAGGTATCAACCAATACAAGAACAGGTACTGGTCTGGGGTTGGGGACCGCTGCTCCAAGGCAGTACTCAAACTGTCTGATAAGTGACGGCAGTATTATTTTCAATGAGCCAGAGGCAGGTTATGTTTCCCAGCAATATTAATTTCTACCGGCGACGATATACATTCAGTGGGTGCAATAAACATCTGATACATGGTAAAAACTTTATTTACCATAGAAACACTGCATCGAAACAACGAGAAAATCTCACATATTATGTATTTTTGTACGTTGTATACTAAATCGGTGTAAGAATACATACAGTATATGGACATACCATAGCTTTTTTTGTGTATTTTGAAAATTTCGAACTCAAGCTTAGGGTAAAGAGCACAGGAAGTTCACAGAACGTATATTTATCAGAATGTTTAAATAGAAATTTTTTTTTATGGAAAATCAGCGAATAAACTAACCAAAAAAATGTCTGGGACAAAATTATTTGACCAAAACTAAAAACAAGTGTCTTGTATTCAATGGTATGAATTTGATTTGCACTATTAGTATGGAAATGATTATTTTAACTGGAAGCTAACTTTTGATACTTTATTTGGGGTTTCTTGTTCCTTTCCAGCACGCAGATGATCCTCAAAACAGCAAGGTTCCTTTGACACATGTGCACAGAAGTTTTGAATATTTGCCACAAATTTTAAACGGGATCGAGATCAGTCACTTGACTAAGCTACGTAAGGACGCTTATTCTCGATGCTTGGAGTCTTTGTTTTGCTGAAGGATCCCCTTGAGTTGGCCGTAGAATGTCCTTGCGCTAGGAAGCAGCTTTTGCTCCAGTACCCTCCTGTACATGGAACTATTCATTTTTACAACGATGTCGTTGAGTTCGGCTACACCTAGGACAGTAAAACAGCCCTACACCATGATGCTGCCTATTCAATGCTCGTCAGTGGGGATGGGGTTCTTGTGATCATAGGCAGTCCCAGCTTTCCTCCAAATATCACGAGCGTCAATTCGGCCAAAAAGTTCAGTTTTTTTGATCGGACCATACAACCTGTTCGTAAAACTCAATTCCTACGCTAGGAGCGGCCCGTGATCTTGTGAGATGTTCTGACTCTTGGCAGATTGAAGATTGGCCAGTGTCTCAATGCTTCCGAACTATTTCCCCAACGGTTGAGTATGGAACAATAACACGTTCAGCAATTTACCTATAGGTTAATTCTTCATTCCGAAGTTCAACTGTCTGATTTTGAATAGCTTTGGGTACTTCATTGACTTTTGGCATTGTATTCACAGAAAATTCATCTTCAGCAAAATCTAGCGATGTAATGGTTATGCCAATCGTAGTTTGCTAACATTACAAGTGCTTCTCAAAATTTTTGAATGCTTCATTAAAAGTTTTTTAACCGAGATGCTATTATGAGTAAAGCATTGATATATTATTGGCAAAAGTGTCAGATTATCGCATAAAAAAATTTCCAACGCACCCACAAAATTAGATTTAAAGGGATAATAAATTGTGTTCAAATATTTCAGGATGGTTTATGTGACAGGAATAGTGTAGAACTTTTTAGAAAAATAACCTAATTCGTCTATGTACAACAACTGATCGCAGTCAATGTCTGAGAGCTGTATGAGAAGGATGTCATCAGTTTCCAGAAAGGCAAAGAAAAGAATTGTTTAGTGATATAAAAATGGTTTGGGCTGCACAAAAATTTCATCTTTGCTAAAAATATCAATCTCAACCAGTGGTGACACGATTCACCGGTTCACGTCATATCAGTTCGTTCCAAGTCTACCGCGTTCAGGGCGTTCATCAAAAATTTTAATCCGTATTGCTAAACATATACTCCGCAAGGAAAAGAAGATTTTTCGAGTGACTCGATCTGAACTTCAAAACGATTTGAAAGCTACTGGGACAAATATCTGCAAGACATAATTTGTTCAGTTCACGTGAAAGAAGAGTTCCGATCTCGCTCATCAAGAAAAATACGTTTTTTAATCAAATTCATGCCAGAAATCATCTGAATTTTGCCAAGATGGTTTTGGAGAAGCCTGCAAGTTTTTTGGGACACTGCTGTGATCTGAAGAGACGAAGATTGAGTTCCTTGGGTGAAAATTTTAATAATTTATCGGATATTTATTGCACCCACAGTTTTGAGCAAACTAAATGTCGGCCATTTTTCGTCCTAGAGTCATTTTGTGAATGAATACTACACTTTTACATTAGCATTCTATAATTCTAATCTTCACAGATGTGAAAGGTGAGCTTGCTTCTTATTTTCAGCATATCTAGCCGTGGTTCAACTGAGGCCAGTATCTGGCACATTAATGGAGAAAGAATATTTACGTTATCCACGTAATTTGTTTTAATGATTCTTCGGTTGATAAACCAGTCTCACAGATTTATGGTGAAGGTCATTGGGGAAGAGCCATTGGACAGCTAATGAATTATTTACTACAGTGCTTAAATTGATAAAATTATGTTGTTGTATCTTTCTTTTCTGGAAACTCGGTACGTACAGGCAGCTGATCTCTCGCACACTGGAACCGATGGTCTGCACGACCGGAGCTGGTTGGAGTACCGATGCTAGTTTGTGTACCGTCACTGATTTGAAGACAGTATATAAAAGCCAAAGAAGAAAAGCTATATTAACCGACACTGGTTTATGTATCTTCACTGGTTTACATACCGGTACTGGTTTGAAGACAACGAGTTTGTGTAGCACTGCTCCAGGTATGGGACTGCGAAGTGCTAGCAGGAGAATTGGAAAGGGGCGTCATAAAATTTCATTCTTATGCTTACGAAGCTGTGCACATACGCAACAAACAAGACTGAATTCTGCAGAAACCCTACTATATATCTTAACCTGCTGACAGTCACTGGACTGCGAGCCGATGAAAAAAATAAAAAACACAGTCACACAAAAATTGTCACAGTGGGCTGAGAACCACTCACGTAGAATGCGGTACGTAACTTCTGCATGTAGACGGTTAATCCTAAATTATATGACGCCGAATCTGTTGTTATCGTTGTCTCGACTTCTATTTAATAATAGAGACAGATAAAGGGAAAACATTCCTTAAAGAGCTTTTGTTGCATTTATTTTGCATTCTTGAATTATTAGTTCAGAGTACGATGCGAATTCTACATCAGAATTGATGAAAATTGAAAATCAGAATATTTAGAAATTGTACATAAAATATATCACCAGAAGCTGCGAAGAATCTTATCATAGTAGATATGCTTACATGTCTTGAATACTCGGGTAGGTGACTGAACAACCTAATTGTACTGGTATCATACCCCTCTGAAATCAGTCCATTTAATTTATTAGAGTGATAAATTCCATTAAATTCCAGAACATACAAAAAATTTACGATCAATTTATCATTTATCGTTTTTGATTTTTGTTCTAAAAATTGTTGCTACAGTTAAAAAGATAAATCGTTGATATCGCTCGCAGGATAGAATATAAAATATTGTACTATCTAATTAATTTGCGCGATGAAAACTGGACGGTATTTCAGTAACTAGTTACAGGAGGAGGACACTGTGTAGAAAAGTGTTTTCCACGAGTGACGACTCAAATAAGTGAGAAATGTGAGTCGATTTTTCAACGGAAACGAAATCGAACCCCAGGAAAAGGAAATAGAAGAATGCCACAAATGCAAATACGAAGAATAATAAAACTCGAATTACTCCTCCTTTTGAAAACCATGAAGTTTCTCACAAAGAGGTTAGAAAAAAGCTCTAGAAAAGAGAGGGAAAGCAGGAAGAGTGCTAGAAAATTTTTATGCATTCTCTTATTTACACAGAGCTCAAAAACGTGGTCTCAAAGACACTCGCGCTGCTTCACATGGCAGCGCTAACTCTTCCTTCACCATAGATAACATGGCGTCTTTCGTCTGACGGAGACCCAAATGTAAAGGAATTATTGCTCAGCACTAAGGTACAAAACGGATGGGTCAAAACGACAAATTTCAAAAATTTTGAATCACTCTAACCAGTTTCAATACAGCTGATTCTGAATCGTTTAGAATGTTGTATTCCCATTTTTCTTCATTTATTCATGGAGAAATCATCGGTTGAATGACGATACAGCATTATTTTATTCTTTGTCCGTCGTTTGGACGGACAGGTAGTGTTGACCCACCCGCCCTGCTGGGGTCCGGCGTGCGGCCTTGCGTTGTAGCACCGAGAGGCCACGGCCAACTCGGGCCTGGCCCCGCCGTCACGCCGCGTGGTCCTTTGAGCTCTAGAGCTCGCCCGCGAGGAGTCCAGTGAAGCAGAAGCACAGACATATCAGATCTATGTAAAGTCCAGCGTAGATTTAATCCCTTTCCAAGGACACTTGCCATTCGAAAGAAAATAAATGTATCACTCCAAATCGTTAACCTGCTATTTGAATTTCATTTCTGTACAATGTTAAACCATAACTTCAAGAAAGAACGTTAAATTTAATATTTCAAATCAAACTTCTAGGGACTTTGTCTTACTTCTAGAAAGGTTGTTTTCGTAAAGTGATGACCTGTTCATACAACATCACTCTAATTTATGGCCTAAACGAAGTAAATTATAATTTACGTAACCTAGACGCCGCTCTTTTGGGCAGATGTCAGGAATAGGTAAAGTTTATACAAAGCTAGCAATCCCGTAGTACCCATTGGCGAACTTTGATCTAACTTGAGCTAACCTAGCCTAACTTAACCTAAACTAGCCTAATCTAGCCTAGCCTAACCTAACCTAACCATCTGAAAATTACGACCTCAGGCTGTCGGTAGTCACAACAGACGGCACCGCGTCGTACTGAGGTCCATGTGATAATCCAAAAAGTAAGTTTCATACCAANTCCCACTTATAATAACAGATTCAGAGAAGTTTGGGCTCCATGTCTCGTAGGTGTCGATTAAAACAATTGCGTGTACGCACATATTAAGTACCATTTTTCTTCAATTACCATTATTTTAATCACGGTGAAATCGGAACGGTCATATTTAGGTCGTTTATTATTTTATTAGCGACAAAGCAATTTCTTTTCAGCATTGTAAGACGTATATTTTTGAGACTTTGTATTTCTGATTACTTTGCTGTATATCCAACTTGTTACATGCTCAACACAGTTTATAACTCTTAATTGCAGTTGTGATTAAGTCAGTTTCTGTGTGTTTCCGCATTTGAATTAAAACACATACAATCTGAATTAAATTTATTCCTAACCTAATCTGTGAAACTAAAATAAATTATTTGCTTCTGTGAAGTACTCGATTATAAAATTTTAGCTTTTGACCCTAGGTAAATTGCGCTCGCAAATTCCTTCCAGGATTATGAAGAAAACGTTATTATTTAAAAGCACGTGCAGAACGCGCTTTAAAGTGTGCGCTTTCAGAATTATATCAGAATTTTCCGTTTGATTTAATTCTTTGAAATTTATATTAATTTATATGTATCTGCTGTAAGCTAGAATTATCTTCAAGTACACGATATGTTCCGTGTTTTAAACCCAAGAAAATGAAATTATGTTTTACTTTTAAGACGTCTTATCTGTAATCTCTGTTAATCTTATCTCTGTAAAGTTCGTTGCTAATGAGGAATTCTCACGATCGATGTTCAAAGGCTATTCAGTGTTACATTATGCCAAAGAAAAAGGACACTTAAACATGCGAAGTAAAATTCCCTGTTTGGTGATGAGAATCTCACCTGGCTTCTGTACACATCAGGACGCGTTCAGTCCATACCGAACTGCTGTTGCAGAGCGACCGCACATCTCCCTCGAGAGTGCGGTGTTCCCCGTGCGGTGGTTGCTGCACCGTCATTTCCTCGTAAGCCAAATTTCCAGCCATTTCAAGACCAATGTAGAAATTCACGCCACTGCGAGTAGCCCCCTCACAAAAAAGTTGCCCCTCACAAAAAAGTTGCGGAAGAGCCATAACGTTAAAATACGACGCATAACGGGACGCTTGTTATGAAATTTGCTACAGGCCTCAATACCAAAGCGCAATAACACCAATTTTGCGGTAGAAAATTTTAGCTTTGTTAAGGGTGCGCGTTCAAGGCGCGAAGTTAACTCTTGTCAGTGCTCATAATTTTTTTTACCTTTGCGTGAGAATTGTTACTTATTGATGCTTAGCTTCATTCATAGAGGCACTATACTTTTCCACGCTTGCATTAATCCCCTCACGACCATGAAAATCGTTCGTAATTGACATTTGTAACTTCCTACACTCTCATCTGAGCCGATTTTCCTGAAAAGTTTTATGTTGGGGAAATTGTTTTACAGCAAAGCAAAGTTTACCACCCGATTTCCTCTCTGGGCATTCAGTAGTTCACATTTCCGAAGATTTGGTGGCAGTATGATCCAGTATGGGCGCTGTTGCAAAATTAAATGAAGGTGAAGAGACGGTAATTGTTAAAAATGCGTCTAAAAAATCACTTTTTGCATGGCTTGGAAATTTAATGGACTCGATGATCCCCCAAAACGCTGTTTTGAAAAACTTGTCTTTAACGGAGCGACAGTCTAATCGCGGTCTTATAGTCAACAACGAAGTGAGATCGTTAACTTTTCAGATAATTACTAGAAAATTTCAGCTCATAAAATTCTTCAAACGCTGAAACATACCAGAGGAATTGCTAAAGCAATTGCGAATAAGGTAAGTCCGATTAAAAAATTTGTCATTCATACCAAGAAACAAACGACCGTTGGCATAAGCATACACATAAAATGAATTGACGTAGATTCAGTGATATTTACTTAAAAAACAGATGGTTCTGACACTGACATGTAGAAAGAATATACAATGAAGATCAACGTTCCACTAGTTCCAGGTGGTCTCAGGATATTGAGTTGACTGAACTTTATGGGAACAAGACAGCAAGTCTTTCTTGATGTGCTCATATATATAGTCGGCCGAAGTTACGCATGCATCAAGATGTCAGCCTTATTATCCACCTAAGGAGGTGGTTGGGGCGGTCTTTTATTGATATTCAACATATTATTATGCACCGTCTTTCACGACAGAGGCATTGATATTTATCTCGAAGCCGTTGACATTCATTCAGATTGCATGATTGATATGAATTGATTCTATGACCATTATTTTTAAAAATTTTTTTCATCTGGAAATAAATTAACAGATTTTACAAATGGAAAACTTTTCGAAGGCACGATCATTAGATGACATAGTCTCTATAATAATATATTTTAACAATCAAGTGCTGCCCTATAAACATACCGCAGGTGTATTTGAAGCAATACGAGGTATAGTACGAAATTATGTTTTATTTACTTCTTTCAATCTAGTTTATTTCTTGAAAGAACTGAAAATCGAAGACTAATGTAATTGTTGAAGTTCACAAGGAAAATGGTTTCTTCTCGACTGACGCTAAATACGAACGAATTAAGCAGGATTTTCAGGTTTTCGAGCAGGCATTAGTAAAAATTATGAGAAGTTTAATTCATTTAACTATTTGTATACATAAAATCTGAAGAATTTTGAATTTAATGTAATGCATTAGTCAGCTCTTTTATTTTAGGAGTAGGTGTCATTTTGTGGCAAACAACGAGTACTAGCCCGAAGCCAAAGTTTATGCTTTTGGCGTTTTTCATCGCTGAATATATTGCAACTCGATCCACTAACTTTACTTGAAAGCTATACGAGATTCAATACTTAAAATTGACAATTTCATTTTCAAACACATACATTGGTAAAGCCGCTTTCAGGTAGTGTTAATAAGTCACTTACCTCGTTTGAGCTGACCAGATAAGTCTTCTAAGCATGAGCTCCATTAATGAAATATTCCCTCGATCAGGGTTGGATCAAAGCGTAAACCTATTCCACGCAAGCTTTGGGTTGAGAATCTGTCACGGGAAACCGACAGTCATAAGTGAGTCGCAGAATAAAATTTTTTATGCACCCAAAAAGTTCTGACATATCTTTGAAATTATGTCATATCATTCCAAAGATGCTACCTTTGCAGTACAGGCAGTGAAACTTTATTTCGTATGTATCATAGCGCACGCAATCTCCAAACAACTTTAATAGTATCGCTGAAGTAAAATGTTTTGTGGGTCAAAATTAATCAGTTCTTCATGTCGCAAAATTGATATCGCTGCCTACACAAGAGGACAGATTTACCATTCCGTAAGAATGATTGAACTATCGAGCACAAATTTGATTCATGTCTTTGATTATGAGTTGAATTGTGCCTGGAATAGCACGGCAGGTCGGGTGCTAATGACACGCTAAGAGCATGCATTCGAAATTCAGAAATGTTTTAGCTTCGTTGTGTTACTTTCTAGCACATCGAATGACTATGGATCTCTTGGTGAATTGATCGAGGTGAAAACTAATATCGTTTTGTGCAAGCGGATAATTGTATACGAATATTTGTTCAGAGAGTGTAAGTAGGAGAGGTGAAGAAGTATGGGTGAAGAAAAGTTCCAATGATATTAAAATGAAAATTCATCTGAGGAAGGGAAGATGACAAGCCTGAATAAATTGTTAAGCATTTGAACGTACTTTTAACGTGAACAGAGGAAAGGCGATGAAAACACAGTACCAGAAATGTCCGAATGAAACGCTCGATGTTCTTTCTTGAGTCCGTGCTCAACGGAAACTAACAATACCAGCGAAAATGAAGTGGATGCATTAATGGTAGTTTAGGAATGAGTGATATGCATTTTGAGATAGGCTCCTGGTGACATCCTGTTAAAATTCAGTAACTAGTGTCCGGGCTAATAAACGACCAGGAATAAAAAACAGGAAAAATTGACTACTACATGCATCAAGATATGGCTAAAAATTTTCGCTTCCTTGAGTTGTTTTATTTTCAACGCAAAGTTACAGCCACGAAAAAATTATCAGTAGCATGTAGTTTTTCTCACGGCCAACTCAATCTGATTGTACAGAATGCCACCTCTGCCTTCCTGAAATAACCCTCACAGGCGAGCGCAACATAGTAAGCACCTCTTGAACAATACAAATGCAATGATTTCCCGCGATTAGAGGGCGACAACAGCAGCTATGTAGCCGGCGTTTGGAGGAAATTAAGGCGCGTACATAAGAAACAAAAAATAAACGTCGTTGCAATTGTTGAGGTATTTGCTGGGACGAAAGCTTCTTTACTAAGTAAATTAGGTAACAAGGAACTCAAGAATCACCATGACTTGAGGCGGTGTAAGGAATTACTCTTGAGTTTTCTCTGGTTAAATAGCTATAACCAAAGCTTAGATAAAAAACGCAAGTTCAAAAAATTATTCTAGTAACTGTGGTTAAGAAATACTTAGTTGCGCCAGCAAAAAAGTTTCGATAAAGTAATCGTTTAATGTACAGCCAATTGGTACTTTCTACAGTATATTTTTCATACTCTTTTCAAAAAACTAATATCTGGGCATCGTCCTTAATACATGTATCATGAAAACAGCCATTGTATTAGCGTAGCATTTACTTACTGAGCTCTCCTCAAGTCTAACTGATCATACGGCCTTCCTGAGATTTTCATGACTCCTTTGCTGAACTCAGCAATTTGAAACTACCCTAAAAGTTTGATAATTTTTATATGTGTTCCCTAATTGAACCCCGTTCACACTATCAATCTTTGCAGCGAATTTGGTGTTCGTCAACTCTCCGCAAACACAAAAACACTGCTCGGGCTGGCAGATTTCGGTGTGTTGTATTTTCCATCCGGTTGAAAAACTCGAACACTAACTTTCGTAGAAACAGTGAACACTCGCTTTTTTATGATATATTGGGGAAATGAATTGTTGATTTGATGAGAAACGATTATTATGGTAATTTATTCAATTGATTATGGCTTCATATTGTCCTATGAGTATATTTAAATTATGGGTTAGTTAATTTAGCACGACTAGTAGCCGGCAGTATCTGGCAGCTGCATGAATAGTAGTTGGCAACCTACCGGCATGGCATTGCTAGAAGACTAACGGCCTCAGATTTTTCAAACACGAGTAAAAACTTCTTTACTTATATAAAAATAACTCCTACATGACTAACAACTACCGAAATATAAAATTAAACACTATTATACATCAATTCTATACACATATTCAAGGAGCAGTGTAGTTTGTTTACATTGATTGTTTCAAATTAGTACATTCTGCACTCGTGCAATTTCATGCAGCCAAATGCAGTCTGGACACGATTCAGAAGAGTTTTTGTTTTTGTTTGCGTTATGGCGTGTTCGTGATTGATGTAGAGTTTGATAGTGTAGACGGGGCTAAAAAACAACTAAAAAGATTAGCAACATGTCATTTGATAGACCTTATTTTCTGTACCGTGAACGTCGTCAGCTGGCTCCTGATTAAGTGAACGAAGGCCTCAATTACGAAAAAAATCCCTGTGCGGGTCTCTACAAAAATTATATCAAGTGATCGATGCATGAGTTGGCTGAGTAATCGGCTCGTAAGCAACAAGCAGTGATAAGAATCGGAGAAATCCTGAAATTAGGAAACGAATCTGGGTCATTTCTTCCATTGTCTTCATTATACTACGCAAACTTACGTCCTTAAAAGACTATTGTCTCGCAATTTCATAGAAACAATTTCCAATAACCTAGCTCATTGTTGGTAGACCATGGTATATATATATAATTTTTCATAAGAACAAGTACGTATACATTTCTTCATTGGAAAAGGTTCTTCAAAGCTTTTTCAAATTGCCAAGTAAGCTAACTTGAATAACAATCATTTCCTGATATAAATGAACAGTTTGTCGAATGAGTTCATGAAATTTTTGTTCTCAGATGCGGCGCATATTGGCTGAAGCCATTAATGCGATGTCTCAAATTCTCAAACTCTCATAAATTAATGCAGTCAAACGACTACTTCTATCTTTTATTGTAGATTTGCTAGATGATACGCATTAGAAACTCAGACGCAGCTTGCTCAGTGTTTTCATCACTTTCCAGTCCAGTATATCTGCCTTAAGAGTATATGTCACCAAAATATCTCATCCTGTACACATTCCAGGGTAAAATTAACATTTCTGGGAGCTCGTTTGGCTCTCCATGTCTGAGTCACAAAATGGATTGATGCATTATTCTTTGAAGACTCGTTCTTTTAACGCGATCTCAATTTCCTATATTTTTGCTATACGCAGCAAACTACATAAGTAACTTCGTCACTCATGAAAAGCCAGGTCTACAGTAAAGAATAATAGAACCAACTCTTTGACAGATAAGGCTTAGTAAAACTTGATGAATACCTAAATGTTGAAGACTCAGCTCGAAAATTTCATTATGCTAACAGAACATATTTTTGTTTCGTTTGACGTCGAAGCTCTTTTCCGTCCATCCCGGAATAACTGGCCAAAACGAGTGTAGAAAAATGGCTCACAAGAAACGAAAATTGGAAAACAACACTCTTCTTTTAAAAGCCGAGATCATGGACCTCATCGATTTATGGCTAAAATCTACAATTTTCTAATGGAATAAAAAAATATATAAATAAGTCCGAACACTCCAATAGGAAGTAGTGCCACAGTCGCCATCGCAGAAGCAACTATGTAAAATTATGAAAAAAAAAGCTTCCAAATTTCTCCGGATTCGTTTGTAATCTGGAAAAGATATGTGGATGACCTTCTTACTGTCATCTCCAAAACCCAAGACTTCTCTTAAAATTTTTTATAAATTTTTAAGTACCATCAATATGGACATCTAATTCACATATGAAGAAGAATAAAATGGAGCTTACAATTTTCTAGACCTCACTATAGGGTATGATAGAAACCGTTCTCTAAGTTTCTAAATTCACAGAAACCCGACGCACACTGGCAAATACTTGGACTTCGATTCTAGCCACCCTGCCAGTCAACAGTAGAGCGTCGTCACCTCCGTAAATAGGGCCTTCCACCTCTGCAGTGAAATTCTATGGATGCTGGACTATAAAACATCAAACAATGTTTAAAAAAATATGGCTACCCGACGAAAATAATCTAATAAGAAATTTAAAAGCATCGTACAAATCTCCAAATTAAAAATATCTCAGTCCGACCAATTGAAAACACCAAATTTAAAAACGCTCCCTATATCAAAGTTACATCTGAAAGATGAATAAGATGTCTAAACCTTATAATGTATCAAAAAATTTATAATCAACAAATACTATTGGCTCGAAAGTCTATTATATGAAAGATGAGAAGAAATAACTCGAAGCAACCAATATTGTATGTGAATTGTAATGTAATGACTGAAAAAATCGACATAGGTGAGACTCGTAGAAATGTCCAAAAGAGAATTGATGGACATTTTTTTTTTTCGTATATCGACACACACAGACGTAAGATACACATATCCGTTTATACTTCGACAAAAGGTGAGCTTACAGAAAAAGTATGTAAGCCAGATTCGTCTTACATACTTTATACTAGGGATTCTGATTTATGTTTGGAGGACTGGATTCCAAAATTTAATGCGTACAAAGAGAGTGATTTGGCTCTTTGTAATACGGAATCAATAATTTATTCGAAACATTCGAAACATTTGAAACATTTACTTACCACACGTAATTTACATCAGATACAGTTCTAAAATCAATTGAGAAATGACGAAAAACCGGAATCAGGATATATATATATATACCACATGTGGGCCCGAATAAGCTGCAAAATTTCTAGGGCAACCTATATAGAAAAAAGGCCTTCAATTTACAGCACATCAATCGTTAATAAAAGAAAAAAACTTGCAGTTACACTCAGCTATGTAAGTTACAATAACTGAATTAGTAGTTTAAAATTAAAGATTAGGGTAAGAAACATAGTATGAATTTAACAATTTAGGTAAGAGACTACATACATACACATATTTGACCATATATCCACATAGGTCGAAGTTCACGAACGTATGTATACTGTAATAAAACAAGAGAAGTATCTTGAAGATACAAAATGGTATGAGATAGTAATCGCGCAATGGACCACATACCTACAACACATTTGATCATATATCCTCGTAGGTCTACGTACACAGATTCACGCATATTCTTTCAGTACAGCGAGAGAAGGTAAACCTCAAGATTAGTCTTAAATGGTTTAAATGAGGTATTTTGCTGTATGTTTGGAGGAATGGTATTTCAAAATTTAGTGCCTGCACAGAGTATGCAATGATGGGATTTGGTGCGTGAGTAATAAGGAGGTACTAATTTATTACAATTCCCAGTGATATGGTCTTGAGAACGGAATCGGGCGGATATTTTTTCATGGAAATTTGAGTCATAGCTTGTTCTAATGGTTTTGAACATAATATTCCCCAGCGAAAATTGATAAAAATTGGGAAATTTCGAATTCCCATGCTTTTAAAAGAGTCGCTAGAGTGCTCATTATAGTCTAGGTGCGCAATAGCTCTTATGGTTTTTTTAAGGGGTAAAAACTTCGTTCGTATTGTTCTTTACGATCGCATTCCATACTTTTCCATATTAGTGAAACGGGTGAATTAGTGTACGATACAAGATTTTTAAGGCATCAATTGGCAACATATTTATTACTTTATACAGTGTACCAATCGATTTCGAGTTTTTTTTTTACAAATGTATGATATATGTTCACTGAAAGTCAAGCGTTGAAAAGAAACGAGTAAATTCTTTACTTTTTTGACATGTCCAAGAACTGAACAATTTTCAAAATCTCATCATAATGCCAATATAAGAAAAAGTATTTTAGAATCGAGCTTCTCAGCTGCAAATTTAAGTTGTTTCAACCTATATCATAACATCTCTGATATCTACCAACCCATTGTAAATTATATAATTGCTATGAAATTTTTCCAACTAAGCAATTGAATAATACAGAAAATAAAAATAAAATAAATATCCCTTCCTGTATATTGGATGTGCATTTACCCAGCATAACTCCGACCTCAGAAAAGTTTCCTCACCTTGCAAACGACTATTGTGTGAATCGTTGAAAGCTTGATCGAAATATAAATAATAATCGAGAAGATGTCTTTCAATGAACAACAAAACGTGAATCGTGGACGTCCTCTATCTCAATAATTAATAACAAATAGTAACATCATGGGTGCTCGTTTCAATCCCACTGGGTAATAAATAGCCCAGTGTTGCTTGCTGGGTTGATCCGTCTGTCTCTCTCTTAATTCTCAGGGCCGCATTCTGAATCAGCTAGACTGTGAGAGTTGGCAGTCCGCATCATTAATAGTGAAAATTACATTATTTCATGTCAGATTTACTGTAAATAAGAGGGCATCTTAAGAAATTAACATCATCTGTCGTGCCATTTCTGGCGGGCGCGTCTATCTATCATAGTTTACTTCTAACTCGTCACCTACAACTCAGGTGCAATATGTAATCTGCGGCAGAAGAGAATTGCAATTTCTTTCTCTTAATTTACCAGTACTGTTATACTTGATTTAATATGAATATGAACATAAGGAGATCTACACATCAACGTAATGGGCAAGTTTTCACACTGGCGTGGGAGGGCAGTTTGAATTGAGCGAAAGTACTTTTTAGAATTGAACGTTGACTCAAATGAAAAGCCTTGCGCTGAGAAAGGTATTGTTAACTTCGAATAACTTCTTGACTCTTCAGATTCATGTCTCACTGCAAATCGGAATGGTACGTGAAATTTGACTGGAACGCTGATTTTCCTTTCAAGCTAATAAACCAGCGATTGTGCAGTGACTTATCGTATATTGATAAATTCATTACACTTTACATGAGATCTAAGATTGCTCGCGAAAGAAATTGATTGCTTCCTGAGCAGCTTTTGCGTCCGAAGGGTAACGATACGAGAGCCGATTCAGGTATAAAAATTTTTTCGGTCAGACGCCTGGAAATGTGGACTCTCAAATGTTGAAACTCACTCCAAAGAAAGTGTTCAGCCCTACTATGCTTCGGTTACTCTGAAACAGAATTTTATTCATCAGATCCAAAATTGCAATTTTAAATGCGAATACGTTTGCGATCAACGATCTTCTGTGATGAAGTATGCATATGGTGTGAACGCCCATATATTAACTTAAATCATCCAGTCTTCGAAGTTTATTCAACCACTCACTAGATTCTCGGCTAATGGAGACTTGTATTCTATCACCAAAGCGTTGCGTGTGACATCGGCCTTGATGCCATGAAACATTGTAGATAAATTGGCCTCGCAGATTCAAAAATGATAATTCCTGCAATAATTACACACGACCTTGGAAGTTAACAGTTCACCCGTAGCGCCTCGGAAGTGTCGGGGCCTGAGATCGCACTTGTGACTAGTTAGATGACTATTAGCCTGGGTATGATAACTTCAGATTGATGAACTGCTTAGTTGTGTATGGTTTATCTGGGAAATTTATAGTTGTTGAACTTGATCTAACTCTTATAGATTTATTTCGGGGGAATTTCAGTCGAATTAAAAACCACAAAATAAAGGCAGGTAAAAACATACTAGTT
>VOMN01011748.1:0-67991 GCA_014899125.1 Orchestia grillus
TTTTAGATGCTTAGGAAAAGTTGCACAGCTCTTTTGTGGGGAATTAGTCAAGGCCTGTGCAAGTAGGCCCTTAGCAAAATTTCTGTCTAATTAAAGGCGTAAAAGTACTCGAGCTAGAGTCCTCAAAAACATGTGAGTTTTCCCTACTGTGCACTGCACATGTAAGGACAATCATTTTGAGCATATTTTTCAAATTGAACATAGTTCTCAAATTGCTAAATTTCGATGACTGGATCTTAAAGCTTGGGTATTCTAGGTATTGAAATCTATTCAGAAAATTTGGTACCTATAACAGGAAACTGTAAAATATGGGAACTATCACTGAGGAATATTCTTCCCTTTTTGTGAGTTTAATGATTGAAGCTCGTTGGTCAAATTATACTGGAGCTCTCCGACACATAATTATATTGATGACTGTCAGCCACCCTGAGAATAAAATTATACATGAGAAATTGTGCACTCCCACATTTGCTCATCATTTTGACCTATAACTTCAAGTTCGATGGCAATTTGGGGCTAAAAATCTTTGAAACGATATTAAAAATTTATGTTTCACTATTCTCAGCCTAACTGTGCATCCATAATTCACGCTGATTTTCATCGTAAGCGATATCGTTCAAAAACTAGGCATCGTCTTATTTGAAATAAATAGCTCAAACCTAGATTCTGGGGAAATTTATGTAGTTGGCATAGTGAAGTACAGGAGAGTTTAAACGTAAAATGTAAGAGCCTTACAGCCTTTGTAACAAAAGCTGCAGAGTTAGATATGTAAAATCGTTTCCGTGGAACGACAAGTCGTTGCTATTTCATCATTGGGGATTTACACCCAGCACTCCACGAGTCCAATTTTTTTTACGCGCCCAAACGCATGGGTGCGCCACACCACAGCTTGTGCGAACGTTGTGTGCCAAGAATGAAGACAGAAATGTGGCTTGAAGTCTTACATAGGTTAACTTGAATGAATATCAGGTTTAGGGCAGCAAACTAATCTTTAGCAGCACCGTAAACCTGGCCATAGAGAGAAGCGAAACCGTGCATCATTTTTAATTTACCGATATTGCCATCGTTCAACTTCTATAAAATGTCTTTGCTGTCAAATGAATTCATATGAAAATAAGTTAAAATATTAATTAAATGTAATTTTAAATTTTGAAGCTCTCAACAAAAAATAACAATCATCAAACTGTTACGTTGATTCATGTTTATTATACCTTGAAGGTAACATTTAAATTCTAACTTACAGTGTGTATCAAAAGATAATGTCAAACACAGTCGCACAAAGCCACATTATTATGCAAAGGTGCCCATTGCTAAACCTATCTTTATAATCCATCGAGAAAGCAAGTCCTTCTTATTTACTGTGTATTACTTTGTTCAATTAAAGCTTACCATAATTTCTAGGGGAGCTAAGCGGCTTTCACCGCTCTCTAATTACGATATCAACATTTCCTTTTGTTTCACGCGCCGCGTCTCTCCCGGCACGGCCTGACCGCCTCCAGATTTGCTAGCGTAGCGCGGCAAGGTTATCGCAGCCCCTCTGACGAGCTCCACCAGCTCGCCGTTTTCTTACCTGCAGAGTCACAGGGAATTACCCTTCTATCGACCGAATTATTTTTGTGATTGGGCTGCATTCAGTTTTGTGATAAAAACCAACTACAATCATATGTTTGCAATAAGATCGTAATTAACTTTCTACAAAAAAGAAGCAGTATTTTTGAAACGCGGTCGGAAGGCTATTTTAGTCGTTAATAAAGAAGTCCCTTCCCGGCAGGTTTTCTACTGCAAATTCTTTTTCAGGTGGATTTTTTTGCCCGAAATGTATTCGTAGGAATGCACTCTGGAATGGTCGGTTTGTACCGAGAAAATTCTTAGAAGGACGAGTAAACTTGTGCCAAGCTTTGTTTTTCGTTTCTAGCTGAGCAATCAGTCATAAAAACATAAAAATTCAAATTAAGTGAAGCTTATCATTGCCGGAGAAGGGGCTGATATGTACCGTATTTCTAATTATCTTATTTTGCTTCTTTTCGATCTTTCATAGAGCGCCCAAACTTTTATACAAAATGTTTTCATTTTCCCTCTTACGTGTTATAATCGCAGAATGTAAAAACTGCGCCAAATTCCGAGGTTTCAAAAAAGACTCTTAATTTCGACAGCTAAAAATCTATCCAACTCATAAACATGCTGTATTCATTAAGTGGATTTTACAAATTCAGCAATTATCAATCTATATTTTTAGTGCTCTGCGCGATTCAATTCACATTTCATCACTTCCGAAAAACTGCTTTCTATTATGTTATTATACGATCGATCCAGAGATGTGAATACTGAGATTGGTAGTCAACATTACTTTTAATGAGCGAACCAAAAAATTCGCATCATCATTCCATTGTGTTGAGAATTATCTTTGTCTTCTAATTCCATTCGATTGCACGTGTGAAAATGAGTTGTCTGCTTCTTCATTAACTGCTATGAAAACCCGCGTGACATTTTTGTCATCATCCCTCACGGACTAAGCTAGTCGCATTAAAAATTGACGTTTGATTGGTCCACATGGACGATGCTGGTCGCATTTAATATAAACATTAGGTCATCGTCTACACGGACTAATACGCATCGTGAGGGTGCTGCCGGTGTTATGTCTCATCGTGAGGGAGTGCTGCCGGTGTTATGCCTCATCGTGAGGGAGTGCTGCCGGTGTTATGTCTCATCGTGAGGGAATGCTGTCGGTGTTATGCCTCATCGTGAGGGTGTGCTGCCGGTGTTATGCCTCATCGTGAGGGAGCTGCCAGTGTTATGCCTCATTACACATAGATGCAATCATCCGCTTACTCTGTTTTCAACCTCGGATGGAGTCAAGGCAATAAACGCTTTTTCTTGCTCGCAATCTTTCTTTCAAATGAACATCAAAGCAAACTATCTTTCGACCGTCATTCTTGAGGTGAATTATCCGGAAAGCAAGTAAAATTATAGAAGGAAAACTGGTGTGTTTATCCTTTTTTCATCGCTAGGCATGGTTTTTTTATAATATATTATGCAGCGAGATAAAAGTAAAAGCATCCATACATGAAGCCATTCTACTAAATATTCTAGTAGATTTGTACGTTCATCACCGTTTGCACTTACAGTACGTTCTACTCGATTGTCCAAAGTAATTTTTGGACGATATTCAGTGGTACATGTAAATATAAATGATTTCTAGGAAAAACTTGCGAGTTTCACAACTGTTAACGCTTTTTTAAGCATTACTTATTGAGTATTCAATTGAAACAAAATTACATATTTTTAATGGTCCTTACACGTACGCCCAATTTCAACGTTCCCTTCAATTATGCAAAGAAACACATAAATAAGGAGAGTATTTTTATTCTGTGTTTTATTGATTCGCTTACGTATTTCTTTACTCAATTGCTGAGTATAAGGTATAATTGATTGACAAAATAACTAAAAATGTTGATGCAGGCTATAAACAAACATGGTCTTCATTCTTCAGTACCGTAGTGAGACGTCTGTCAACTGATGATGTCAATTCTGTTATCTCAGATGGTTAAATTGATCGACGACGAGCACTTCCAACTGCTTCCCCCAAAACGTAAATATTGCTTGCCATCAGCATAAATTCTCCTCGTGACAATATGCCATAAATTTTTTTGTGGGATTCAAGCAGGGAATATTCGGAAGCCACACCATTAAATAATTATGCCCTACGAATCCAGGGTCTAACAGCCATTTGGTTGTGTTCGTTGAACTCTGTGCATGTGCATTATCTTGTTCAATAATATCAAAGACCTTATTTTCATTATTCGTTAATCACCTAACCTAACTCTACTAGACCTGAAAGTATTAGATGTGTTAGCCTAAATTGAAGTACTCTACACATAGTAAAGAAAATTTTGTGCCATCGTTTACCCGCTTCTCGATTTACTTGAAATTCGCACCAACTGATCACACAGGGAACTGCAGGGCGCATCAGCATGTTATTTAAATCTCAAAAATTGGTAAATTAGAAAAGGAAATCTAAACATGTATTCAGTTCCCTCACATCATAGGACGTATACAAAGCCATGAAAAAAATAAAAATAACCCTTTACCAAAAATTATTGGCATTTTAAACGAGTAAGCTGCTTCCAATCATCCTGTTATTCTCAATCAGCAAATGACTTCTACTTTTTCTTTAAACTGATACGTGGAGAACGGGAGCTGGGGGAAGCTGCTCCCAATCTAAAAGAGGAGGCAGCTAAAAGAGGAAGCTGCTCCCAATCATCCAGTTATTTTCGATCTCCAAATGACTTATGTTTTCCTTAACCAGTATCTGGCAAACAGGAGCGCCATGCAGCTATCCAAGCTATCTGCGTATTTTAGTCCGGCTGATGTTTTTTACTACGCAGTTGCAAGAACAGATCTCACCACAGACGAGAAATACGTACTTCCAGAGGCTTACCTTACTCAGCCTGCCTCTTAGCCTATCGTAAATAACCTCATCTGAAAGAGAAAGTGTATTTTCTTATATTCTCTTATTATTGTTCGCATCCATTAATTATCCTTGTCACAGTTGTTATTTCATTCTTTTATTTAAAGAATTGCTGTACTCATGGGCTTTAATGATCTGAATTTTTTCTATTCCAATTCTTTTTCATTGTTTGTCTAAGAAACAGCTGCTATGAATGTAAAATAGATACACAAAAAAAAAGCTTGATCCAGCTAGAAGAAATCTTAATAAAAATAATAATTCTTACGCAACAAGTAATGTATTCTTCACATAATCAAGATACCACCTGTATTCAGGGCTCCAAATTATTTTAAACTTCTATTCTGAGAGCAATTAATAATTCGCCTCACCTTAACAAAGCCAAAAGATCCACCTTAGTTTACGAGGAAACGGTAACGCTCATACATGAAAGAGAAATTAAAATTTCAAATGAAAAATCGAAGTTTACCTCGCAAATGCTTGCGTTTGTTAGTCTTCGCCCATAATTTGTTATTTTAGCGGTAATATTCTATTGCCGCGGGTCTCTAAATCTTCACTCAGAGACTTGGACAAATTCCATCACAATCACTAGCATAAATTATTCAAATTGGCAAATGGAAACACATCTTGAGCTCGAAATTTTAGGTATACAAATCCATTGAAAACAGCTCTACAGAAGGGGATCAGGGACAATACTCGAGCTGCCGCAGTTACTTAATGCTCGGATGAGTCTAACGTAATCCTTTAATGCATTTGGTGACTTCAACGAGAGCACTTCAGCCCAACGGCAGCTGCGGGTAATGTTCCCGTCATTTATACTCCAATTTGAGAAGTGAGATCTCGAACGCTGCCGCGATATCTTCTACAAAGATTTGCATACTGCTACTTATATTCTGATCCCACGTAACATGTTTTATAATTTTTATGTTGTGAATGACATGCTGCATGATGTTTTAATCCCTTGCCACCGCTGAATGATTTTGTTAGTCTATTGCGTAATGATAAATTGATATTACATCATACTTTGTACGACATCATGATGTGGCATCACATGTTGACATGATGTTACATCTGATGTTTGGTGAGCTCCTGCACAGCATGATGCACGGTCAGCTGTTCCTGAGTTTCAATTTACAGTGACGTCATCCTAATTTCACACAATTTGTGGGATGAAGTGATTCTAAATTATGTGATGTGCAGTACGGTGAATTGGCATATTCCAATTAAGCAGCTTCAAATTTATATCTCATAACTTTAAAAGAATAATAATAAAGAATATAATCATAACTTTAAAAGAATAACTTTAAATGGAATGACACTTGATGTTTAGGTGTAATTATAGAATAAGAATTTCGAAGTTCTGATGTTGAACTGGAATTGGCCGTTGCTTTTGAGGCTGCGAAAACTTGATATACCTACAGCTAGAATATATCTGTTCATGACATAGAATTACATAATCTCATGCTTGAAATTAGGGTTTTTCTTTCGGTTACACATGAAAAACTTACACTCTCCTACTTCGAAGCAAAAAATCACGATACGCTGGACATGAGTAGTAAAAACCAACTCGCGCTTTTGACCCCCTCAGAAAGCAGGGACGGTCTATACCTGGGTGAGTCTAATGCTTTCTACTATAAGATCATACTTCAGGCATCGGCAGCCAAGCACTAGATTTGTTCTTCATTTAGGACATTTTTAAGCTGATCGACTTTCTCCATAACCAAAGTCAAACGAACTCTCTACCTAGTTTCCACCTTACGAAAAGATACACAATGTCAACTCATTTAATTCTGTTATGAACAAATACGAGTACAAGCCGCTGTTAATACAAGCTAACCTGATGTTTGACAAAACATTAAAGTTCTCTTCTAGAGGAGTTCCGTCGCCAAGTCAAACACACTCAAGCGTCAGCACCCCAGTGAGGCCTCAGCGTGACGGCCGAAACATCTCCAAGTACAATTACTGACGAATCCCCTATCTGTCAGAAGATTCAATTGGAAAATTCATGTTTAAGAGTGTGCCACATGCTTGCGGAATGAGAAAATAGAAACAGCCCCCATTATGTGTCAAAGTTGCTTGGTTTAGTCAGGATGTGACATAGAGTAAGTTGGGACAGCTTCCAGTTCTCGCCCGCAATTTGCACGAGAGCCCTACAGACAAATGGAATCGAGACCGGCCAATCCGTCCTGCGCTCTCTCGTCCACTTCAGACCTGCTGTGTCTCCCGAACGCAGCATTTTATTGTGAGACATACAGAAAGTTTCGGTCATTGTAGCCAGTTCTAAAAATAACGTTTAAAGTGATTATATCTTTGGAAATTATTTTTGTAGAACGGTGGCTTAATGACACAAATTTAGCACGATCAAAAATTTTCTCTAATTGTGGTTAATGATGTTAGCAATTCTTTATGAATAATTATTTTTAGAACTAAAGATAATACTTCACCCGATGCTGTCTTGTTGGCATATATAGATTACGGAGCACATCGTAGTTTTTACAATCAAACTATATGCAGGTTAGGGCACCTCTGAAATTTACGGTTTTATGGCATATTCCAAAGTTTTTGTCATCAGCCAACTAAAACTGTAAGTGGAGTCCCAACATTATTCTATTAATAGGGAAAAATTCTGTTCAATTATAACACATTCACTTGAATTTTCAAAACTTGTGTGATATAACACTGTTTTATATCAAAATAATCGTTTTCTGTATGATATCCGAAAAATTATTTTAAGCTATATTTCTCATTGATGTATGTACGGTGAAACGAATGCATATTGCACCAGGTATGTATGCACTCAAAAATAAATTACACGATCTACACAACTTCTTTAAAAATTTCAAAATGCTAAACATGAACCGAAAAATAGCAATGAGGTTTAATATCACTTTCTACATAGTAAATTTCATGTCCAACTGATCCCATCACAATATGAAAAATATGCATTAATGCTTTCATGGCAATTTGAAATCTCAGTTTTATGTGAATGGTTACACTGCTCATGAAAAATAACTTTTGGGAAAAGGTAACATACAAGCATGTAAGCTAAAACATGTCAACAGCAGTTTAGAAATGTCCTTAAGACCCTATTCTTAGTGAAGAATCCCCAAAATAATAATTAGTGCATATTTATAGTGTAGCTACCCAGAACCTTCTGCATCTTTTGTCCCACGTGCGCATAGAAAAAATAATTTTCTTTAAACTCCATGAGAAAATTTACAAAAACAAATCTTTGCGAGAATCCCACGAGAGCGCCGCCTTAGCAACAAATCTGCTTTGGTATGCAAGCGTTAGCCTCCTGCTCCGAGCGATTCCTCAAACTACCCGAGGCGAGCATTGTACAATTTTCGACTAGAGCAAATGTGAGAGAGTTTTCGTGCTTTTCCGCTTCATTTTTAGCTTTGCAGACTCCATCCTGATGAAGTTCTCAAGTAATCCTATAAAAGCTTTCCAACAATTTTTCTCGATTTTCAAGAACTATAATATTTTAAGGACACCACAAAGATTTTCGTAGTAAAAACGATAAAGTCACATAATTAACATTGAAAATGTAATTGATAATACTTGATACAGAAGCTAAATAACAATTATGTATCGCCACACAGGTAAACGTCAAGAAATCAGATGCCTTTAGGTGAGGCCCAGACAAAAAGCTGGCGGAAAAGCTGGCTTATAGCTATTTTAACTTTTTAACCACCGGCTTAGAGTGATTTCAACTTTTAAGCCGCTGATTTGNCACCGGCTTAGAGTGATTTTAACTTTTAAACCGCTGATTTGAGCGACTTTCAATTTCCACCAAGCATTAGGTAGCGTTTTCAGGCGTGTTCTATGAATCCAGAAAGGGACTTAAATGGTCATCGATGCAGAAAAAAAGATGTTTTTACAGCAAACAATTAAGTACAAAGCATCTTACTGTTCGAAGAGAGTAGGCCTAATATCCAGGACTTTACGTTAGGAATCCTGATGTACATGTTAAACAAGTTACGAGTTATCGAAATTGAGACATCACTAGATCTAAATAAAGCTGCTTACATCGAAAGTTCCAAGACTTACTTTCTCTGATCATTTACAAACATTGGCGCATAAGCTCCACTATTAAATTAAAAGGTGACTACAAAAGTTCTTGTTGTCTTAAATAAATAAATCGAAACAAATCATAAAACAAATCGAAGAAATCGACGAGCTAGATTTAAAACTAGTAAATTATTGACTTAACAAATATAATCTCGTAGGACACGATGGATAAATGCACATGGTCATGAGACTGCTTTACTGGAGAGCAGAGGCTTCTGACGCCCGACTTTCGCCCGTTCGCATCTCATGCTAAAATTGAAAGCTTGATCGGTTATTTTCAAGCGCTTTTTACGCCAAAAAACTCAGTCAACACAATTAATAAAGTTACCATGAAACGGATGAGCCTTCATTAGTGCTAACTCGCCTAATTGGATGATATTAACAGTCGCAAAGAGATACCAACCACGCCAGTCTCCCCGGCAATCGTTGCACCCCATCTATAAAAAAAGCTTTGCATTTATAAAATAAATATCTCTTTTTATTCATGCTCCGGTTAAGCTCTGGCTATTCGTATCTTCTATCTACAAGTATGTAAAACGATTGCACCCGAGGAATGTCATTTCATTTGCTGTTCGGTCTTGTACAAATTCAACTTAGTTTACACCTGTAGTAATTCAATACAAATTTTAAACGTAGACATACACGAAATATAATTTTCCGACGACACGTAAATCACATATTATTTCTCCTAACTTCTATCAACAAATATAACAGATAATGAATAAAGTTCAGTCAATAAAAGGTAAAGCACATGTCCTCAATTACCAATACCAGGTGATCTCAACACCGATGTGGGTGAGCAGCGTCCGGCCTCAGGTACACAAGACGTCCTCAGCGCAGCAGGTGATGTGTGCCTGGCTCGTGCTGGCGACCCTGGACACACGACGCGCCTACTTTGAAACCACTGAATTTATATTCAAAATTTCAGCTCCAAGCATACGAAGTATGTGCTCTTGACGCACGAGCATGGATGACTGCAAGCACTTCTTGCTCGTTTGCTCGACTTTGAAGGAGTGATGATGGAAGTCTACAATGGGTGGCGGGAACTAAATGATCATTGAATTTCGAAAAATTCAAATGAATTTTAAGAATTTTGCATCATCAGCAATTTTTTTAATTAAATTGTATCTTGAATGAAAGAATAATGGAATCAAAAGAGCAGGAATAGATATGCATGAGGGATATTCTTGATCAATGTGCATAATGATAATGTATTCAAAACAATAGTAACTCTTGCGTGTTAAAGAAACGTGAATTCATAAAAAACGTGAATTCATGCTGGAGATAAAAATTTAGGCTCGGCTACAGAGGGAATGAAAATTATTTTTTGTTCCTGTTGAGATTTTATGAAGACAGGAGATCAGCTTGGCTCTACTGGACAAGGGTGCTATGAGCTTCAAATTTCGTGCGCGTACTGCGCCGTGTACGGCTACATAGAACGCGTGGTAGAAATCCCAATGATGTAAACTAGACATAAACTTTTTCCTACCTACGGAAAAAATATAAGCAGAAGAAACACGCTGGATAGACTTGAATGTGACTGGAATTTACACGGAGTTTGGGTTCATAAAACTTATTTTGATGAACAAAAGGAGGAATATGGGAAGGCTTATCCGTATCTTCGTAATTAAAATGCTACTTCGTATCTTCAGAAAGGAATTTATCTTCCGAGATAATTATGATAGATTAGGCGATTATATAAATATATATATTGGCCGATTACGTCCCCGACCTGTGCTGCAGGTGACATGAAATAATTTGTTCTGAAAAGCATAGACGACTACAACAAAATATTTCCGTTGTCCCCACTCCAGACAGTCTGAAGAGTGTGTCGTTACTCATGACAGAGTCTCCACATAAAAACTCTCAAATAAAACTGGTAAAGCGGTCCTAGATCAAGAGTCTAAGAATATAAGAGCAAATTGATTCAATTATATTTAAGGATTAAACATTCTGCGTCTTTAAATAAATGAGGGAAGTAACTACGTATGTGGCTTTTAAAGACACAATCAGCAGCGTAACCTAGACCTTGCACAGCGCTTCTAGAGAATCCTCGAATAATAAAGCGAAATCGCCCTTACAGTCCACATCAAAACATTTTGCCCAAAATAAATGCATTCATACTTTGAGCATCAGAGCAGAAGATTTGCCGCTTCAATGCGCTGCCAGTTTCTTTGAGGAAAGTCGACCGGGGGACTAAAGAGTCCCGGTTACCCCCCACCTGGTAACCCTTCCCCCTTCTTCCATCCCTCCCCTTTCCCCGCCAGCAACACTTCCCCAAAAAGGATATGGCCAGTTGCCTCTACGAGCGAACGCCTCCACGGGCTCTATTCTTTCGCGCACGTTTCTCAGCGAGCCAGTTTTCTCTAATATTTTTAGGGATGTGGTCACCAATAGAATTTTCACTCACGCTTCTCGGCCAAATATTCTGATATTACCTCTACTTCACGACAAATGATTCGAAAAATATTTCCGGTCGGGTGAGTCGCAGAACTTCTTGGTTCATTTAGCGCTTTCATATTTTCTTCTTATTGCTTCAGACTTATGACTTCAGATAGCAGTCCCGTACTGCAGAAAGACAGACGAAGTCAAGGTTAGAGAAAAAGGCTTCGGGAAAGCTGAGTGCGATATGAAGTTTGAAAGCAAGTTATCTGGCAGCAACGCACCAGTCTCTCCAGCTAAGAGATTCCTGGGCTGGAGTGAAATCAATCTACAGCCTGGCTCAAAGTTACACCAAATGACATCCTGTTCAACGTCAAATTAAGAAATAAAACTATTTCTTTCTTGTTCATTTTGAAACTGCGAGAGGTAATACGGGAAAATTTTACGAAAATGTTCAGCAATTCAAATCAATCATAGGTACATTATGTTAACTTTCCCTCATTTTACTTTATTTTTTCTGTATTTTATTTCAGATATGCTTTGCTTGAAAAAACTCTCAGGAGTCTCAGAAGCACCACAGCGTTGACTTCTCAGTCTCATGAATAAGCCTCTGAGAACTGTTCTTTCATGCCAAATTTTTCCTCAGCCTTTTCTGAAATTTGACTTGGATAAAAATTTTAGCCGCTCCCCGTAAATATTTTTCCGAATTTTACACTGGTGATATCCATCCTACGTAACTCATCCACATCAAATATGTAATCCAATTGAAATTTGAGTTAAGAATAGTTCTGAAGAAGAAATATTTTTCAAAGGAGCAGTTGTTTATACGAGGGAGGTATGAAGTGGTGCTAACTGCTTCAGGACAGCGATTGATGAATGAATTCCTATTCTCGGTGTTCGGGATACGGGGTCGTGACAGCATATCAGCCCCTAAACATCCCCTGACCTTGGCTGCTGGTGATATTAGTTTTGGTGATGCCTTTGGACGTCGTCAAATTCACAAGTTTTGCTTCATTTTGGAATCAAAGTTTCCTTCAATTAATATTCCACAAGGTAACACGCGAGCGAAAGTCAAAAGTGAAGAGTTACAACTCAAAAAGTAGTTTACGGAAAATAATGATATAACGTCATATGAAATTACATGATACCATTTTTAATTCCGTATCATATGGATATAAAATATTGGGCGAGTCTTCGAACAGTTTAATTGCGTCTCACCCCGTACTTCCAGTGTTTTAAGAATTTGACAAAATTTTATAGTTAAATGTTCGGCTCATAAACCGTAGAGTTATGGGAAAAATAGTTTCCTCAGTGGGGAAATTTACATACAAAGTAAGAAGACGGAGATAAAAAACTCGTTAAAAGCTTGTAAAATATTTAAAACGTCTAGTTTAACAAATGAAATTAAACAACTTACATTTCATCACACTGATCACTTTTTCACGTTTGTTAATTTTGAGTCCTTACTTCCGACCAGTTGCGCTCTATATGTAACTGATGAGTGTTTATCGACTTTGCTGGTTGTTATAAATAAGTAATTCTCTTAAGAGATCCTCTGAATGGGGTAAAACCACATACGTCTTGAAAAACTACAACTCATACGCTAGAACGCACAGCAATCTAAGATCGAAGCTTATTTAGATACTCACATTTTTGTGCCGACCACCTCGCCTCAAAATGGAAGCCAAGTGCAACCCTCCGAGGGCTGCTCACTGAAAAGGCGCAGCAGAAAATGAGGAGAGCCTGAACAAATATGGGCTCTCTCAGTCTTCATCTCCCGCGCCTGGGTGCCCAGCTTCTCCCGAAGCCGAGTCTGAATGGACGGAAGTCAGTGTAGTGGTACAGCTATGGGCGCAACATCAAAGGAAAACGCTGTTCACAAACACGGCTCATCACTTCTCATTTCCCCCTAAACTTATGAGCCCCGAGGCGTGAATGGACTCACCATATTGAGAAGACCGTGTAAAAGATAGGGTGAGGCTTTCCTTGAGCAAATTAAGCGCGCTCTCAATCACAGAACTCTATTGCCGTCCACAGACAACTTCATTGCCTGGAAACTGTCGCGGTCGCTTAAACTCTACAAATGCAACGGCGTGGATGGAAACATTTGAACAAATTTGTATGGGGAGCCATCATGAAAATATCATGCTATTCGGCATATCGTAATGTATTTGTGTGGTGAATTACTGCTTTTACTGCAGAATTAAGAGGTTATTGTCCAGTTTAAAACAAATAATACACTGAGCAGCTAAGCGGAGGGTGACGATGTTGTGCAAAGTCTTACGCAGAATATTGAACAATAGAGGCTCTAAGAAAACCTGAATAAAATTTAAAAACAAAAAAGGGAGGGTCATGTTATTTTAACATCATTTTGTGAATAATACAAAGATACTTCCCTGTTTAAGATTTCTTTATTCACGCATATCATTAAGTTAAGTCTCACACTGCGTGTTCATAATTGTAGTCAAGTCAGAAATTTCAAATCAATAATTTTCGAAGACCGCTTCGCGGAACTGACTTTTTTTCAGTGAAGATAGCGTGTCTTTTTATAGAATGAAAGTAACCCTGCCCAAAAAAACAAGGTGCACAACAATGTCACAAACGTAACTAATTTTTTCTCTGAAATCAAATATTCATAAACACACTATGTCAACCAATAAACTCTCATATCGTATTTTATTGAATGAAACATTGAATTTTCTTACATTACATTCATGAATCAGATTACGATATTCAGTATCCTAACTACGACACTGCGGTATCCCAGCTCGTCTAACAGCAGTTTTCTCTTACACAATGCTGGTACAGGGACGGAGAAACCAAACAAGCAAGCGAAGGTCCTGTGACGCTGTGTGGTGTCGCTGTCTCCCTCATTTGTATCTTCTTTTTTGTCTGCCTTTTCCTGTTTATGTGTTCCCGAGCTAGTCGCAGCTGTTTTTCCATGGGTGTTTCCATTTTTTATTAAGATCACTCCTGCTAAGCAAGTAAAATTATCTTAAAATAAAATCAGAATAATGAAGCCGGTGTATTCAGTACTCTCTCTGTTGAAATAAACTTGAATGAAAAGAATTTGAGCTGGGGTAGTATATACAGTACATATGGTGTGGACTGTGCAGTTGTGAAGCACTCGATGTTTATAAACACCTGATTCGTGATAGCTCTGTAGAGACAAAAATGAAATGGTATTACAGGTACGAGAAAAGGTTGCCTCTCATCATTTTCTGTAAATTATTGATGAGATGTTTAGAAAAAATAGACTTATTTTGATTGAACGGAAATGTGGAGGAAAAATGTTTCCCCATAAATACAAATGCATTATTGGTGCATTTGATTTTGAGATCGTAGTTTCACTTTTTTGAAAAGTTGAACTGCACCATTCCCGGTTAAAGCATATTTCCAAATAAATTGTTTATTTTCTGATAATAAAGTACGAAGTTTAATAATCTTACAAATAAGGAACACAAAGTAAAAAAACACCAGAAAATTCAAAAAAAAATTACCTACATTGTCAAAAAACAAGTACATGTACATGCATTATAAGTTATCAGTAATATAACAGAGAGAAGGCAAACATTTATCGTGAAATAAAAAGAATGTCTCACGGGATTGAGGTTTTAAAACGCTATCTTTTAAAATTAACAGAGCGTTTGCAAATAAGACTAAAAGAATGAGTATGTTACTTTATAAGTACCATTATTTTTTTACTATTAATTATCTTAGGTGCATTTTGATGTGAAATTTAAAGTTAGCTCCATATCGTCGGGTAGTATTGAATTGTTTCGCAGCTTCTCGACGTTCATTAGTCGATCTTTTGTGCCGTTCTTGTTGATGGATTCCAGCAGCGTCTTTCCTACTAAAATCTCGCACAATAAGGGATTTTAATTAACAGTTGTAAACAATTTAAGCAAAAATAATATTACTATGAGATGAGACATGAAGTAAACGATGTTATTGGTATCGCAATTCAATTTCCATGCATTTGACATTGATGAACTAGTAGACGCACCCCGCCAAAATTTCGAGACAAACAATGTTAAATTCTTAAGATGCCCCCTTATTTACGGTAACTTTGACATGAAATAATGTTCTATTCAGTATTCCTGATACAAACTGCCATATCTGACAGTCTCGCTATGAGTTTAGGAGTACGGACTCAGAAATTTTTCTTATCTAAATCCTTAAGAGCGCGACAGAAAGACGGACCAGCCAAGCAAGCAAGCAACAATTATGTATCAGTATATAGTGGGATGTTTTATTCGTGATTGCTCAGTAGAAACAACTATGAAATGGCATAACAAGTACGAAAAAAGTTATATTTCATTAACTCCTGTAAATTGATGAAGAAACGTTCAAGAAATAAAACATATGCGTTGAACTAGAACCGAGTTTTCTCCTAATAATTGAAGATGTCGTACTGGCACGGCTAATCTTATAAATAGCATAGATCATGCGTGCCTGAGTGATGAAATAGATTGATCAAAGAGACTTCAAAACTTCGCAACATTTCTGCGAATGGTGTTACCATCACAATTATATTTTCTGCGCAGTTATCATTCTCCTCTTTTTGGGTTGTAAACAAAGTTCATTCGTTGGACTGGCTCTGAACGAGTATGATATTACATTTTCAAACTATTCTCGTGCACAAATCGATGCCTCATTCGTGTTGCTCAGTGCAACAATCACATACATATTTGGCCAGCTCCCTCCTCTCTCTCTCTCTCTACGTCAAACCATTTCAAATCATCCGTCTGAAGATGGAATCGTTGTAGAGCCAATCATGTCTATGTGTGCCTCCGTGTGAAGCTGGTCGGCCAGTTGTAATCAAGCTCAAGTGGTAGACGCTATTGCCAAAGCCACCAACCCTCGGTCGGCTGAACCGTGACGGGTGTACAAGTCATTATGCTTCACTGAGGATTCTGCTTGTAAAAATAAGAGGTTTCACTGCCAAGACGGCCTTTAACTGCCATTTTATACGCATCACTGATATAAGAGCTGATTTTGATCGCTCTTATTTTTAATTGCAAGTAAAATATATGTATCAAACACCTCAATTACCAGTGGCTTTTCCTCGGCCTGTTTTTATACTGCAGCTAAATGCAAGCGGCATACAAACGCATTCCGTAATTTGGGCTCCCTCCTTCCTTGTAAAGATTCTTTAACTCATTTTTAAACTGAATGCTTTATGTGTTTCATGAACTTAGCGCAGAATTTGGAGGGTCTTAATACCCATGAACCTGAATTCAAAATATCGCACTCGTATCTTTCCAACAGTCAAATTTCTCATTGAGATGCAAAATATTTTTATTTCCAACCGTTACCTGCTGATTAATGTTGCGTTTAGTTCAGTTATTGCCCCAGTATGTATAAAATAATATTAATTATTAGGTTATTGAAAATCAAATCGATATATTATTCGAACAAGATGTTTTTCTATCAATAACTGTGTGTGAAATGTACTTAACAAGAACTCCAAGTATCTAAATTCACCAAGAAATATTAAATAGAGTACATGAAACTTTCCATAAGAACGTAAGAAAGACGTTAAAATTTTACTTTTTAATTTAGCAAGTTACCTTCTCTTACTGACCTTATGATCTTTGTTTGGAACCGACCGCCGTTTTTTGCAGACTCGAGGCTTACAGAAAAGTCTACGATAAAAAAATGCTAATCGAATTTAGACGAGTTTGCAATGAATTTATCATGAGAATAACATCTGACTCACTTTCTCAGGCTCATAATTTTGAGATAAATTGTATTTCTTTGAAACTGCACACCCTTCGAATTATCGCTATTAGAATCACATACGGCCGATTGAAATGAATTATTGCAGTCGAAAAAATCAGAATTTTCATTCGAAGAGCTCAGTAAAATTTGAACTTTTTCCAGCCTATCAAAATATATTTGTCATCAAATCAGTGTTCTCTAGTCACCGGTACACCTGCCTAAGGGTCAAAATTCATTCTTCTCTCACGGTTTCATTTTACAGGAGTTGATGGGCATAATTTGCTATGTTACAACATCACAATATGCTCAAAATAACTATAAGACAGTGTCCTTATTTTTAAAAGAAAGGAGAAAACTAGCAGCAGAGTGTAAAATATTTACTCGAAAGACAATGACGATTCTAAGAAGGATGTTTTGAGTTTTCATTTGATCATCAGCCACAAGAAGGCTAGTCATCTGCAAAAACATCACAAATAAATTTAAAATATGAAGAAATACATAAAAAATAGCGCTACCTGTTGACTAAAGACAACGAATATGAACTGACATGGTTATTCAAAACGCTTTTTTCTATAACAATGTCTGACGATTCAAAAATTTGAAGACCAAAAGGACGTCGGGTTTTCCTTAAGATCTTAAAATTTATCATATTAAACGGAATACTCCACCTGTCAGAGCGTTCTCTGACAGCCCAAAGTGCGTGGTGAACTGATTTAAACATTATTCGGGTGACAGCACTTACCGCGATGCTCGGCTACCCTACAGCCAAGAGAACAAAAGGTAATTCCTAAGTATTATGATGCACGTTGTGCTCAAAAATTTTTTAAAATCACTGAGACTCGCATTGCAACTGGTAACTCATCTTTAAAACGAAAAGCAAGAGCCCGGACTGAACCCGTTTACAAGAATATCTCTAAAATTTACCACTGAAAATCGATAGCTGATTAATGCTAAAATTTCCCTTTTCATTTCCTTTGCTCGTAGAACAAAATATGGAAAAGAAATATATTTTTTACTAACCCCTGAGTGGCTGTGTATGTTAATTTTGAAGAATCATATCAGTAATTTGTGAATGAAAAAGCTGTCATGCCCTTGTTACAATATACGCTTTTGCTGCTCACTTTACATCTCTAGAGACTCGTAGAGGTCGTGCGTAGGACGTGAAATGTTCTGCAAAATTCATCTTATGCAGAAATATTTTTGCAGCAGTCAGTTATGTCAAATGAGTAATTGTAGTACTAGTATTAGCAGTAATTGAATTATAGATTATAGAGCTTCAGTAACTCCGAACGTGTGGCACCGAAAGAGAAGAGACCGTCAAAATAGACTATAGAAAAAGGGGAATCCATGCAGATAGTGTGTTCCCACTCAGGATTCCCGGCTCATAAAAGCTAAAAGTTAAGAATGAAGCGGGTGAAAAAAGAAATCAGGGGTAGCGAAGACAATAGAAGGAAACAACGTGGGCACGACAGATGAAAGTCCACAAGGCCTATCAATAGCTGAGGTAACCAAACAGTGTCCCCTTGGGGACCCCAGTCCCTATGCATACGATAACCAAACCTTACCTAACCCTATTGCCTATCCTACTACCCCATGTCCCCTGAGGGATAATTTCAAATAGAATTCAATAGATGTCGTAGGAGTCGATTGCTTTACCCGATAGCAGCGTATCGTGAAATTGCTGTACAAACGAGTGTAAAATAATATGTGACAATTCTTTGCAGTATCTGGATAGAGAAATCATACTTCGTCGCTGTCACTGAAGCAGAAAATTCAAACTTAAAAACTTCAAAAAAGCTGGTAGTATTGTCACCACATTATTTAATACATTGAATTATTTCTTTCACAGCGTAGCCATGCACATTAGAATATTGATATAAAACTAAGTATACTAAGATATCCTACTGTACTAGCAGATACGCGTATTGTTGCTGTTTCCGTTTGCAGGGTAGAGATAAACTATCCACCTGAGGGAAAACTCAAATATAATGAAACATTCCATCAGTACATTACTCACATAAATTACAAATGTTTTCGAAGATGATTTACACAGGTAAAAACTAAGAGTATCACAGTTCAGCTCGCGCATCACAATCGTGGGACACACTGCAAACGTGGCGGAGCAGAGCAAATGATTTACGAGACCCCGACTGCGTGATGTCAAAAGTTCATTCGCGTCTCCAACAATGCACATGGCATAATTCTGGATGGGGTATTCAATTTCGGTCCCGTACATTGATGGACACGAGCCAGTTTCATCCAGCTCGAAAACCGGAGTTGTTGTTCATCCGAGACCCACCAGCATCGCTTCGCAAATAACACTGCACCTGATACAAATTTATTCTCCTGGGTCATAAGGAATAAACTCTCAGTAAACTTCTCATATTCTCTGGTGCAGGTGCAGGAGATGTTGTTCCCCTGAGACCCACCGGCTCTGCAGACCTCTGTTAATCAAGCTGGTGCTGCTGACGGAGGCCCTGAGGACTTCCCGTCCGCTGTTCGTTGTTTGGCCTCCTTGAAATATTCATGAGGCTGCCCCCGGCGGCGAGGCCGCCAGCCATGGCAACGCCTGTTAAAGGACCAACGAAATGCACTGATTAAAAGCCACTCTATAAAGATGTACTGAATAAAACGCATCGTTGCTGGATGAGTTGATGACATTAATTAACTAACGTTGAAAATTAGTGCCTTGCGTACTAGTTTACTCGTTTACAGAATCTTATTCCATCCACAGAATTGGGAAACAATTTGATGGGTTTTCTTCTTACTTGTGAGTATGAAGAAACTGGTGACGTAACAAATTCACTATAATCAGCCTTGACCCCATGCTTTTATAGACTAATGAATCAAACTTTCTTCATGTATCAACTCTGCCAAGAAGAACATTATTTTACCTTGACCTAGCTTTAACACAACCTCACTCTAACCTTGTTCCCCCAATCAATTCCAGATTTTCGCATAACTTTAACTGAAATTTTACGCTAATAGCAACCCTAACATCAGCCATACATGTACGTCACATCTTAACTTCAACGTCAATTCTTACTTTCACGAAGGACTTAAGTTTTTAGAGCACCTGTAAGGTCACCATGATTTGCAAGCGAGTTTTTTTTTAATTTTCTTCACTCTAACACTTGAAATCACAAACTAATGAAGTGGCGCTAGCGAAAGCCCTTCTATATCTGAAAGATGTTGTCGTTCAAATCGATCATCTGTCTACTTCCGAGTGTTCCCTTGAACGGCTCAGAACGACCAAAATTGACAGCTATTTGCATTTCATCTGCTTTAAATTAAGTTCAAAGTTGAGCTTCTGTAATAAGCCACAAAAAATATCCATGAAACTGAAAATAAACGCAAGTCAATAGAGGTAAAAGTCAACAACTTCTGCATGAATTCAGAAGAGAAATAAGAGAGACGCTCCTAAAATCCGTATATTTTACGAATATTTTCTGGCAAAACTTTTTGACCCGCTTTCGCTCCGGTCAAAATGCAGAAATCGAGGATGCAGCTCAGTGAGCCTGGGGATGAAGTGCGGGGAGGATGAGGCAGTTCAGGCGAAATTTAATGGGATAAATTTTGAGGGCTGGAAACTTTGAAAGGTCACAGACGGTAACTTTTTATGCCCCAGGGACCTGCCGAGGACACTCAAGATGGATTTTCAATCTTACATAAAGTCAAGTGAAGAAATCTAGCCTAAATAAATGACTATATGTGATAGCCAAAATAAGAACTACACATTGATAATATTTCAAATGCAAGTGCTAAGCGAGCTAGTTTTTATGTCTTTCGAAACATCAAAAGAAAAAAATCACTCTCAACGAAAAGATGTTTTCAGTAACACTGCCGCTAAAATGATTTTTTTCTGTCACTGTGGCGATTGTTAAGCAAGGGGACTTAATTTAGTAATGACGGAAGAAAGTCACTTTCTAAGTAATTAATATTGCTATCCTATACTTTCAGCTTGATGAACACCCCATCAGTGAAGGGTGAATAAGAGTTATCGCGGTCACTTATTACTCAATAATAAATGTTTCAGGCTATATTTATGCCTGCCAAATGTAGGTATGTTAAATATTATTCTCTATATCACTATAACGTATCATTAGCTACGACACTCTGCCTCCTTGGAGCATCCGTACTCGTTGTAGGTATTTTTGTAGTCACGTGAGAGATATTTGAGCTCATTGCCTAAGTTTACTGTTTACTTTAATGATGTAAACTGATACAGCGCTGCTCAAACGTAAACAAAATACCCAACAAGTGTGACATTGTTGCGGCTTCAAGGTACTTCAGAAGCTGAAATCGACCGCAGGCTCTTCACTGACAAAATATTTGTGTCTAAGTCCTTAGAAATTTGGGTTGCTGCATGAGAGGCATTTCTATGTACAGCTCACCGATGCAAAATTTAGCCTCTCAGTTTCAGACTGCTGGAGCAATTAGGCACCTGAAGCGCACATCTCGTGCCATCTGGCTATCACTTTCTCTGGCCTTTCATCGAAAGTTTTGAAAGTCATCGTTTTACTACAGACAAAAACGCATGAAAAATACATAAATCGATAAACGGTGAGCCGAAATCATTCCTCACTGATGGAATTCTCACACACAGGACTTAGAATCGGTAAAAAAGTAATGCCGTAGAAAATAATTTTGTGGAATTATAACACACATGCGCCTTTAAAGCTATTTAATTTTTTAGTAATTCAATTAATTAAAAATTTAGATAATGGGTGGAAATTTATTTTTAATCATTATTAAAATGCTAGAGCCTTGGTTGCATTGAATATATTAGCATAAATGAATGAATTTAATATAATGAAAAATTGCCAAAGTGAATTGTATTTTCGCATTCATTTCCGAACGTAATTCAAATAGAGTTCACTTGCAACAATACTTTCGTCGAAATTCTTTCGCCACCCAAAATGTGACCGGACACCTCATTGCTCGCTCTGTGGAAGGCGGAGTCCAGCGTGTAAATTGATGCACTCCGCGGGGTTCTGGTCCTCTTCTCCTGACCGCTGCCCAGGTCGGGATTCCAAGTTCACCGAATTCCGAGTACGTAGCGGAAAAAATGAAGGCGAATATCACCATGATGATTTCCGCAATAGAAACTTGAGGTCCATATTGGAAACGAGAGATTCTTTAGTGCTGAAAAAATTCCAGCTCCCACCAGGTTTCGGGGGGTCTTCCTGATTGAAAAATCGATTGGTAGAAATATGGCGGCGCAAACCTAGGAGTCTCCGGCCACGTATTCGGGAATGATGCGAAAATTTCTGGAGGATACTCAATCAAAGCAACCAAATATACTCAGTTGGAAAAAGTTGCAAGCTGTGTTCTGACTACCGAAGACAGAGATGAAAAATGAGAATTCTTCTTACTTCGAGGGTGCCCGAACTTATATAAACAGATTTCCTTGAGCCGCCGGTCGAGAAGGACGGGAGCTTGCGCCGCAACGCTTGTGTGGTGGCATCTTGATTTATAATGTCACCTCTCAGTCTTTCCTGTTGTGCTGCGTGGCTCTCTACTTTATTTCTTGTGGCCGCTACCTTTGTGCGAAACTCTGAAATTATTCAACTATAATGAGTTTTAAGCCAAACGGGATGTTGAAATTCCACATCTAGTTTAATCATAAACAGGATGTTTTAAGAAGACGCTTCAGGAACATATTGTAGCCTTCGCTGCCTCATTACCCTCGAAATTACTACATTTCAAACATCTAAGATCTTCAAAGAGATATTTATGCCTATTGTCGGAGTAAAAAATTAGTAGAGTCAATTTCTTCGGTAATTTTTCTGAAAACTGAAGCGTGACGCTCGGAATATGAGAATATGCGCGGTGCTGCGCTAGGTAATTCACTGTGAGCAGCTCCGGCTGAGTGATACGTGCTGAGACTTTAACAGCGGTCACTCTTAACCCTATTTTTCGCACAATTTTTTTATTCCCGTTTAAAAACATGTTTTTGCATAATAGCAGTCCTTAGGTGTACTGAAATAATAAATGTGTTGTTCAGAATTATATCTGAGTCGAAACTTTCAGTTTAGTGATTGTTAATTCTATTTCCAATTAGAATGATTGTTGAACGATCATGAAATTTAAATCTTTGGGGTTTCTTATTGTCCATCCAAGTTTCGATCACTCAAGGATGTGAAATTTTCTCGGTTGCCAATTGTCCAGCAACATAAGCCGCGCTGCAGAAAGTATCTATTCTACGAACGTTTTGGGGAAGCACTCACCCCGCCACTCTGCGATTGTTCTTTAATGAAATTTGTCCCGAAATTCTCGGACAAAAGTTTTCGGATATATTTCAGTGGCAGGACGAGCTGAAATATTCCGCGAGTTCCCACGGGACTTTACGAGCCCGAGTTCCCTCCTGAAAGGGAGGGCCCGCACGGTTCGTTGATCAGCTGACGGAGGGAGGGGGACCTGGACCTAACTCTCCACAGATCTCCAAAGTTGGTATTCTGAAAATAGACCGGACGATCCCAAAAAATTCAGAGAGAGCAGCTTTTATCATGCCCGAGTTCCAAAAAAAATCCCGTTGAGCTGCAAAGGAATAGAAAGATGAGGATGAAAACTTTCGAAAAATGTTTGTCGGGAATGTCGCAGCAGGTGAATTTCCTCTTAGTGCCCTGAAATGATGGAATGGCTGATAGGAAACGTTGAACTATCTGTTGCTTTTGCACTAAGTTCGTAACTGACTGACGTAATTGCAGCATATTTCCTCAAGCACCTTGTAGATGCCAAGGAAGTAAAATTTTTTACCCGCAATAAGAATATTTTTGAGATGAAAATAATGATACTATCAGGTATACTAACAACCATAATTGGATTGAATTCATTTTAAAAAGTGATTTTAATACTCGCTAGCATCTTCAAATTTCAGAGGAAGAAGAGCCACTTGAAACTCGATTCGTAATGCGCATGTCACCGAACCATTCAACGCTCACACGGAGTATATCAATCTTTAATTCCATTGTGAAAGCTTTCGCAACGTATTAAGTTTTCCCCTAGCAATTTGACCGAACCTTTTGACCAAATCAAGTCACAAAACCATTTGCCGTCCACATTGTTTTGATCTTCAGTAGCCATTGTGGAAGCTTTTGCAACGTATTCAAGTTTTACACGAAATTGCGAGCACCTCGTGAAACGCTATTTGCGTTCTGCCTGAATTACTTCGTCGTATGTGATAATGGGAACGTTCGATCTTGGTGGTTCAGTATTCGGTCTGTGCGTAACAGAAACATTATTCCTGATCTCAATATCCCGTTTACGTAGTCCTCGATGATTGTCGTACTCGTTCTCTGTACGATTTAGTATATGTTCAAACTTCTTAGCTCCAAGGGCTAGTAATATGTACTCTTGACTCAAGAAAGCATATTTCAAATACTAAAAGTATCGTGCTCAAAATATATTCTCTTGACTCAATAACACAAACTTCGTAAGATATTATTTAATGCGCGTATTTATATGTGCAAAAGCATATATCCCCCTAGCCCGGAGGTACAATTCTAGAGCTTGTAAAAATAAAATTGTGCATAGAAGAAGCACGTCATGTTTGCATGACTAGTTGTACATATATCTCTCGAGCTACAGATGTATTGGTTCAAGGGCTGCACCTCTATTCCGTGGTCTGAAACCCACGTCGAGAGAACATGTCAGGGCCTCACCTGCAAGGACTAGGGGATGATCCCGGGTATTTAGGTGAAACTGCGGCTCTGCGTGAGGGGTTGTGCAGCTCTATATTCGTTGCATGGTCCTCAGACAGAACTCAGGATGAGGTTGTCAACAGCGAGACACTAACACATCTGGTTTTACATGCTGCGTAATGTGCATATCAATCTCCTGGCACGGCATTGCGAAGTGTTTAGGTCGTAATGGTTGAGGTCTATCATAGGAATTGTCTCCTGGATCTTGCGTCATTCATATTGCGCTCATAGTTACTATATTGGCCAAGAAGCACAGCTTGTAATTACTTCAGCGTCGTGAATTAGATAAATTTAAAGCGTTTTAATTTCTAAGTAGAAAACTACGCCATCGATCATCAACGAAGGGTAAAAATATGCTGGTGTCAATGGAACAGCGCTATTTTCACTCAGAGACTCTTGGATTTGAAATGCTACCTGCTAACAAAATTTACTTCCCATCAGTTAGGAAAAAAGAGTTAGAGATCAGGTAAATGAAGAATAACAAAGACTAAAATGCATTGCTAATATGCAGTTGAGTCTATTAGACTTTTGAAGGAAACAGGACATATGCAGGACATAATAAACTCAAGGTTCTGATGAACTAAGACTGTGAGCTGGAGGCCGAACTTTAAAATCACGTTGTAAAAAATTTTTCTCTCACTTGCATTCATGCCACTTTCTGCGATATCTCAGTCCTTAAAATATCTACGTTATTTTATTTTCTCAGTAACATAAGTTTTTGAAGGTCAAGACTTCAAGCTCAACCAATATACAAATTTGAATCTGCTATTTTACTTTCAGCATACTAGCTTATTTTTGTGTACACTGAATCGAGTATAAAATTTCTTTACAGCAATTGTATCGTTTTCTTGTAACCCCGGCCTTTTATATTGGTTGCTAATTAAACTATATCGGACAATAAAAAATAAATATAGGTGCGTGCTTTGTTGAGCTTTCAAAGCAGTCTCGATAAAATTCCCGTAAACTGAAAATTTCCTCCAAAGAATAGGAATCCAAATCGCACCAATAAGGTAGGGCTATTCTTAAAGTAACTTCCCACGAATCAAATCCGGCATGTTTGCTCTCGTTAATTATAATTACGCCTGATAAATAACGTCTTACTCTAAGAGACGGCCACGATAGCTTTTTGCCCGAGTCTAGCGCTCCCATTCTTCTCGTCCACGTCGCTGGCATCATCAATAGTGAGGCCGCTGCCAGGCAACGTCCGCTGATTGCCTCGGCCACTCAAATGATTCTGGGAACGAGGCAAGGCTTTCAAATGGTTCTGTTAAAATAATTAAAGGCTTCATCATCCATCTGCTTTGTTTCTGATAAGCTGCCCTGTTTTTCACGAAAATGATCTTCATCCACTTGGACTTTTTCTCCTCCGTACGAAAGCCTTCCAATGTATTGTCACCCCATTTCGTACACTCATTTCATTCCTTACATTAAAAAGCTAGTAGTCATTTAAGAACAAGTGTTAGAGAAGAAGCCAACAGATGAATGAATAGAGACGAGATTTGTGTTGCACAAACTCCGTACAAGGCCAAGGCAGTACGCAAACATGGTTCTTCGTGTTTATTGAATACACAACTTCCATACACTTGTTTCCCAGAACACGCAACTTCCATACACTCGTTTACCCGAACTAAGCACAAACAAGTGCAAAATTCATGGCTTCATCGGTATCACAAGTTCTTTTCAAATGACAATACACAGGTGAAAATTTATGCTGCACAAAACACTGCTCTTGTCAGAAACCTGGCTTTGTTTCTAGTCTGTCTTATATGTATATATATATATATGTATATTTATATGTATATGTTTATGTATACGTATATGTATACGTATATGTATACGTATATGTATACGTATATGTATATGTAAATGTATATGTGTGAATTGTTAAATTTATTCAAAAATTAACTTTACTGAATCATTCTTTGAAGTAAATACCACTAAGCTAAAACTTTCGAGGTATGCAAAGATGAAAGATCTTTTCCCTGTGAGAGCTTCTATCGAATTCGATCGTTCCGCCGCTGAATGAATTGTTTAATAGGCAAGATAAAATAACTACACTTTTTCATTTTATAAAGCTTTTGCGAAAACAGATAGTCTTAAAAGGTATGTACGTGCAAATATAAATCCGAAAAAATATCTTAGAGATTTTTCAAAATCTTGTCAAAACTGAAGACAGAAATACGAGTACTACACTAAGAAAAATATATTTCAAGAACTCGGAGTTTGCCCTCAGTTAAAGTGCGGTGCTTCACGAGCGAACGATTTCCAGGTATGCATCATGCAGCTCAACGGTGTGGAGTTGGAGCAGCTCGAATTAAATCTGTGAATTACATATTTGATGTGAGCGCGTAATTTTACCGACCCTCGTGAAATTCTGAGCCACTGCCAATCATGCGGGAGAACATACTAGAACATCTATGACAGTGAACGTTAGAAGTACAGTGGGTATATTTGACACGTGTAAGTGGTATCGTCCCCGTAGTCCCTTTATCTGTTTGCTTAAAATATCCCAGACCCCAATCTTTAGTTGAGAAAAACTACAACTGCATAAAGATACAAGCGAATGAATATCCTATCCTTAAAATAAACTAGTACGTTCTCCGTCGGTTGAGAACTTGGCGTATCCATTTTCTTCCCTTTTTGAGTTGGTTAGCCTGAGCCTATAGTATTGTCTTTCCATGTATGTATGTTGGAAAAGTTGTCTTGAATGTCCCTTCTAAGTCGTGTATGACAGAGAGAACGATATTCATAATTCTAAAAAAACACTCGCATAATGATTTTATGCATCACTACTCCGAAAACTTGATTTAGGGATCAAATAGGCATAGGAATCTCAAATACTTGTATATATATACATGTTTGAGAAAAGATAAAATATATAGGCAGGTGAACATATAAATGTGCGTATATCCCTTGCATGGGAATTTGAGGGAACTTTCTTCAAGATGTTTTCGAATACACATGCCCAAGTTGATCGATATTTTTTTCACTTTAACTCACGAAAGTGATCATTTCTTTCCTAATACATGTATTGAATATCGAACATATAAATTTCCTCATCTTCTATCAGGGGCAGAGATATTGCCTCGTACACATTGCAGGGTTCGGCAGTGCTCACTGGCCCCCTGACGCATCATCACATCATTCTCCATTCTAGAGTTCAGTCCTCCCGAGAGAGAAGGAAGAGAAGCCACAGCAGGGGCGGCGTGGTGGGAAACGTCTCAATATCAGCAAGTTGCATGTTTTTTTCAACGAGTACGGACCTGCTTTTTATGGGATCCTCGGTGCAGTGGATAACGAGCTCTGCTTCAAGTGAGAAGAGAACAGGCTTAACACGCTGACTCTGAAGTGGGTCATGTATGGTACACGCGATCATCTAACCTAACCTAACCAAAGCACTATCATGTATAAGTACAAACTTTCGAGTTTTCTTCAAATATGTGTTTATCAATCGAATAAGCTAGTTCTGATTAGAAAAAAATTAATAGAGTAACCAAATTACTGAAACCAAAATCCTTAATTTTTAAATTCACAGTAGAGATATTTGTCGGCATGTAATTTTACCTGTACGGAGAATCGGAGTCAACGTGTTAATCTCCGGCATCCCACTGCATGCCCTTCAACGAGTCACTGAGGTAAGCGTCATAGTCTTACTATATTCATGCGTCCTGTCAGTAATTAAGTATAAGGCATTGAGGAACCTATTTTCTTCACTGGATGTCAAGTGTGTCGGGATAAACTTTCTTTAATTTTTCTGATATTATTTGTAGACAAGTTTCCGTTTCACTTCATGCAACACAACACTTAAGCTTTGCGGCTGCTTTCCAGGCTTCCCATGACTGGTATCACTTGGTGTACGACACCTCGTCTCCGGTTTCTACCTTATAACATAAGAGGTTACTCAGGCTTCAATATTAAAATGTCTTACGATACCCATTCTTCTCAAGTCACTTTAGTTCCAGTTGAATTACCGATTTGCGAATAACCCCTCAGGGCATTCACGCTAGGAAAAATATCGAATGATGAAAATAAAAATTTCACCATTTTTTCAAGCAAAATTCAACATACCTTGCCATAAAAGGGACGATCAAGTAGCAAAAAATATTACCGTCGTACATGCGCTTTGTCCTGCCAAACGAGTTACCGTCACGCACCACCACCGTCCTGCCAAGCGAGCTACCGTCACGCACCACCACCGTCCTGCCAAGCGAGCTACCGTCACGCACCACCGCCGTCCTGCCAAGCGAGTTACCGTCACGCACCACCGCCGTCCTGCTAAGCGAGTTAATGCCACATCAGGTATGGGCTGCTTGAATATCTGAGGAATTTTTTACCACAATGTTTCTATGTTGCTCTTTTGATAGGGATTCTCCCCTTACGTTACTAAAGAAACGTAATGTATAAAAATAAATGAATGTGCAGAATCACTGAAGAAAGTTTGGACAATAGAGCTCATTTATTGTAAATAATTAAAGAGTAAGATAATTTGACCGATTTGTTCACGACGTTCAAAAGTTTGACCTCTATCTGTTAAAAATATTATTTTTACAAAATAATCTGCAAAAATTTTCACAACCAAAAAGCGTGTCATCAATATAACAATATCGGTTTCGATTTCTGCAAACCGGTGCTTCAGATGAAAAGGAAATTGTAAAAAGTTCTTAGAACCTTTCATCGCATCGTAGAAAGAGACTTTGTTTCGTCATCAGAACGGCAACTGACACTTCCCCGTTGCTGTTGTCCATGAGCTTTTGAAATGCTTCCATGCTTTCCAATTACGCAAATTGTCCCGCACAAACTTCAAACGAGTTGCGTTTGAGGTCTGGTGAGAGGCTGGCAGTCTGAAATCCATTACAAACCTGGTTTGAAAATGATGAAGAATAACGAACAAGTAATTGCTTGTAGAAAATGTATAGATTAGTGAACAATACCGAGGCATGAAACAATTGTCAAACAGAAGAGTGTTCTTGAAAAGTAATTTACACTAGAAAAGTAAGTTAAATATTCTTACTAAATTCCGTAAATTTTTGTGTGTAAAATGTTCTTACATACTCTGTTGGATTGAGATTGATTGTTTCAACCTAATCATCTTACAATCCGATTTGAAANATTTCGACTGCCTAGAAATACAGGGTAAATATGTTGTACATAGCAGAAACAGTGACATAAAATACACAGAATGGCCAATGGGAAAAGTTTTTCAAATAGCCCAAATTTCGGTCACAGCTCTCCCATAACACTACCAAATGCAACAGCCCCTTTTTATAATTTCGCGACGTCGAGCTTACGTCCTATCGTTGTTGAGGAACTAAGAAACAAGTCTATATCTTGCCAGCTCTGAATGAATATGGATGTCTGTTGACTACTTTCATATAACCCAAACTTCGGTCCCAGCTTTGAAAATTGACTGGTAAACGTAGTAAAAACTGGAGTGCAAAAAACATGAAAGGACTAATTTTTTGTCCGGGAAGCTTGTGTATCGGTTCTGATTACAAAAAAAAGTAAACTTTAAATACACACAAATCATTGGCACGATCATAATAAACTAGTGCTCTATTCATTGTTTCTTTATGCATTTAAACTATTTCATGGCCATTGTTGATGTTTGTTTCTTTACTTGCAATACTCAAACAAGCAGTTTATTATACGGTTGTTTCGTTCCAATCTTATTGCACTATTTGAAATCTTCCGCATTTAAACCAACATTTAGCAGTAACTTGTGATTTAGCCCTAATTCTGAGCAGCGTAACTGTTGAATCCACCGTTGCTGAACAAACACTCATTACATTTTTGTGTCGCCAGAGGAAGGTTGGTTAAAAGTCGGATTTATGCCGTTATTCCTGTCAGTGCTCTCCTTGTATGTAAATACGATACGGTGTCAGGCAGCTTTTATTTCTAGCACCACTAAATCTTCTCAACCGTCTCGAGTAGCTCAATTAAATGCGCTTTACTACATTTATGCAATTTACCATTGACGTCCACGGAAAATGTTTATTACTTTTCCATACGTTTTCCTCTAGGAAATCAAGAACTAGAACCAAATTTTGTGCTCTACCGAAAGACTCCTTGACCGGACAAAAGTCGTTGTTAAGAGCGCATGCAGGTGTGACTGGATCGTGATTATGAGAAGCATGAATCGCTATGAAGAATAGAATTTGAAAATTTGAGAAAATGAAAAATTTAACTTCATACAATGAAGCGTGAAATCGCGGGAATTTTATTTTTCATTTCTTTTCCACACTGATTACCTTGCTGTTTTATTTTGCGTATTTTTTTCCTGGCTGAGCAGTTGAGAGGAGTTTAAAAAACTGTTCAATATATGAATTAAAAATAATAGTTTCATCAAATTTAAGCATATTCCATTGCATTTCCACCAGCTTACTAAGCCTTGTCTCGTACAGTCTGAGACTAGTGAAACCTGAACATGAATAATTCATTCAAATAATTTGATTACATAATCGAATAAGCGTGCGGTAATCACAATGCAGGTATTATTTCATTACCGAACTCAAATTTATATTTGAAACCCATCAGTGAAGATTTTTACAGCGAGATATTTTGATTTTACTTTATGTTTATCCGATAGCGAATGAGCTCTCAAATTAGGGCCAGCGACCCTCTCTAACAGATTCAGTTAGGAGACGCAACGAATTATGTTGCTCCCTCACTAGCCTCAGTCTGCCGCTTTAAATGGCTACTATTTCGTGAGGAACATCGTCGACAATAGTATAAATCTATACTGCTCCCTTGCCTCGAATTTCAGCTGTTAAAAGGACGCTATTTTGGGATGAGCAGTTGTGGAAAAACTTCAAAAGCAAAGCCTGAATGTTATATAAATACCACATAAATGTTAGGAATACAAACTACGCATGTAGTTACCTCTTGAGCCTCGAGTTGCCACTGTCAAAAGAATGCTATTTTGGGAAGAGCAATTCGAATTCGAGTCATAAATATATAACTTTGCCTTCTATTTCACTTTTAAACATTATATTCGAATGACATTTTGAGTTTCAGTACGAAAAGTCTCTCGAATTCGTAAAATGTTATACTGTTTGAATAGACTGGCACATCTGACATTGTCTGGATGACGGATATCCTAGACGTTCTTCAAGCTTTTTATCAAATTTTTTGAAGTTATTTAGTGAATCACTAAATTATTCACCACAAATTCCCGGGGCCACTACCCAAAAAAAATTAATGTTCAGTAAAAGCGCTAAATCATTTCCGTGTTCTACAGAATTTTCCAAACTCAGCAATTTCACTACTTGGCGCACTAGGTTTCAGATAATGCACTACTTTTTATATCCCAGCGAATTGGAAACATACCACAATTTTCAGCCAAGAATTGAATTCAAGGTGCTTTTCGTTTTCTAGTATATGCCTGAATTTTCTACAAATTATGCATCACTTAATATTATTACAGTTATTTCAAATACATAGCCCTCCATGTTGCTCTAGCTTGAAATATGTTCCATCATCGCGATTTATGTAAACTTATATAATCCTCAAATGCATACCAAGATTTTAAGCAATTGAAACTATCAGAAAAATTATAGTCTACAGGAAACTCATCGACTTCAATATCATCGTCATCCAGCAAAACGTTAAGGCTTCTTGATAAAAGTTATGAATGGCTCATCGCCCATACCTTTCCACAATATTAAAAAGGAATTTCCATCACAGTTGAGTATGGACTCGTATAAGCATGAACTTCTTACCTCACACTGCTTTGTTTTCTCGTCAAATACTGATATCATGATCAATGATAATCCTACATTGAACCCGAGCAAATATTGTTTATCTTTAACCTTCAGTCTCGATATCTCTAAATTTAAAGGCTGCTCCAGCCACGAACTTCCTGTCTGAGATATTTTACAGTCGTTCTGACGATGCTAGATCTTCTTTTTTGAGCATGTGGCCAAAACAAGAGCATCTTTTTTCCATCAATTCGACGAGATCCAGAGCCTGACTTTCCGAGCAGAATTTATGGGGTAAACTTTGATAAAGGAATAGGCTTTCTGATGAACAGTTTTTTATATGAAACTCGTGCGTCCTGTAGTTTGCAGTGCTCATAGCTAACAGATAAATCACTGAAGAAACTACGAGCTTCAGGAGGAACTCTACAATATAGAATCCTAAGGTACAAAATCAGCAATAAAACATTCAGTTGAAAAAATGGCTCTTAGCTTTCCATTGTCACTTAATGTAATATGAGAAGAAATCTAATCCTTGAAAGCACTTTTAGCTTTACTAAATACCAGCTCACAGTAAAATTGTGCAGCATTCAATATAATTAGAAGTACAAAAAGATATCTTTTAAGGCATTGTTCTTGTAAGAGCACAAGTAATGCTTGATTCAAGTGTCTATATTATATATGAAAGCTCCGTGAAAACGATAGTATTTATTCGTTAAAATAATTTTTGTTACCTGTCAAAACTTTGATCAATCTGTTGACAAGCTAATGAATGCCTCGCTCACAAAATTCCATTAATTTCCGTACAATAATTGATCTAACTAGTTTTCATTCTCTTCTCTCAGAGTCAACAGAAACGCATCAAGTTATTTCCTCGTCTTGTCAACAAGTAATGCTCGAAACAAGCAAGGTCAAAAGAGCATAGAGGGTCAAGCTATGATTTCCTGACCCCTAACTGAGCGCAGGTAAGATATCTGTTGAGTACGCCACACGGCGTTCAAAATGCGACGCTCATGTCAAGCGTTAAACAATAAATTACAAACTAATGCAGGCTCAGCCCTGGCTGTCACTAACTCAATGACTTCAATTTCGAAACAAGCAAATAAGTCGCCTGTTCAGTTGAGCCAGGGGTGAAATGTTCCGTGTTCGGCAGCACGGGGTTTTCATTGCATGAAATTGGCGGCGAATGTACGATCGTTCCGCATGCAAACTAACAAATTATTGCGCAACTTATCGTGTTAGCTATTTTAATGAAGTCAATCGAGTTAGCAGTCAATGAATGGAACTAACGCGAGATATTACTCTCGGTGTGAAGTACTCTTTCATTCTAATTCCATTTGCAATTCAGTTCTCTTTAGTTCAACGCTACTCGGGACTCGAAAGCACTCTGTAAAAATCATAAGAGCTCTTTGAAGCAAGATCAGCACACATTCATCGAATAAGAATTTTGAGAGCTACGTACATCTTTGCACTTCCGCCTGTTGGAGAAATGCAAAGTTAACGTTTCGAGTCATCTTTTTTCAAACCTTTATTAAGTTCCAAGATTCAAATACCTAGAAACAGACAGTGGTGAGAGAACGGATCAAATTACAATTGTTTAAAATTTTATATATCGTATATTTTTTACGTTTTTCATTAGAAGAATAAGATTTGAAGCTTGAGATGAATTCTGAAGATTAAATTATCTGCAATTATTGCTGTGTTGCCATATTTTGGCTCCACTTATAAAAGATAATAACAATTTAGTGACCCCACAGGTAAATTAAGACCTCTCAGAGGTAAATAAAGATTATGATTAATTAGCAAGCTTTAACTGTTGAATAATTAAAGCTAAAACGATATGCCTGCAACCTCGCAAGCGAGAGGCAAAAATACTTCAGAATTTTTTAGGGCCTCGTGTGGGGGACAGTAAGCAGCATTACTCGTGTGGGGGACACTGTCAGCAGCATTACCCGTGTGGGGGACACTGTCAGCAGCATTACTCGTGTAGGGGACATTGTCAGCAGCATTACTGGTGTAGGGGACATTGTCATCAGCATTACTTATATTCTGCTACGCTGCTCTCTTGTACACTTCATCTTACGCTGTCCCTGAGAGCAACAATTATTTACACACGCACAGCACCAGAATAATAAACTCAAAAAGTTGAAAAACTGCACGAGGATATTCGATAAAATAATTTCGACGCTTGAAAGCTCCTTTAAAGAGAGCAGATAAGTTAATTCCCTTCAGAAAAGATCCCGCAATAATTTCACAGAAATTTACTGCAATCGCATGCACGACTCTGGTGAACTTTCATAATTTGCTCCTTCAGCTCCTCGAGTTCGAGCCCCTACAAACCAGCGGAGAGCAACCAAAGACCAGCTGTAATTGAATCTGGTGGGACGACTTTGGAATTTCATTTGAGATCAGCTCCTATTCATTTAAATAACTTCTTTGAAAGCCATGATCACGTTCTGAAGCGGAGATGAAAGCCCAATTCGCTGTACAATTTCGAGCTCCAAGGGCTGCTTGCAGCCGACAGTGCAAGCGTTATTTAGGCACGAGCGTCTCAACGCAACCTCTGTTATATGTACGTATTCCATATGAGCTGACCTCCTGTATCCCATTTCTGGAATTTTCCGTTTCTCATCCATGTTTTAATAGCAAACATACAAGGGAGGCAAGAAGGAATTCCATTATAACGTACTTCGTAGATAAAAAGAATCCCTCCTTAGCGAAATTTTGCTACTGATTATTTTACTAAACTGCGGACAATAACGTAAACTGGACACACGCACGTATGTACGTTCATAATAACCTGGCAGCAGTGACCCTTTAAATGAACTTTTGGGCCCCATATTATCGTATGCAATGTGGTTACTGCTGCCACCGACGCGTTCGATAGATAGTGAAGTCTATTTAGAACTCACCCTGAACCTTGAATTGAATCAAGAAACTTGAGAAACTTAAGTTTGAGTTTCAGGGTAGGTTCCAATTCTCTCTTGATATCTTTCTCCTGAGACGGCCACAGCACAACTCGTATCGTCTGAGTTGAAAAAAATATTCGAACAACATCTTGAATGAAGCCGGAATATTCTTGCAATAGTATTTAAATGTGTAATGTGGATAAAATTTATACTCTTTAATTGCCCATGCTGCATATTTTTCACTATAATATTAATTCTTAAAGTTCTTAGGTACTAATATTGTTTGAGTTACATGAGTTTCTTTATATGGAATAATTTATCGACATCCTGTAATACCGTAATTGATTGCTCACTCACGAAATAATGAGTCAACATCCAAATTTGTTTGACGAAATAAATGACGCAATGCAGCAGAATTCAAATAGATTGGTACGGAATGAGTTAACCGTGCAGCAGAATTCGAAGTACTTGGAATATACCAAATTAAACTGATATAGCATACAAGCCTATAACCACTGCTTCGAAATACAAAGCTCTTGATAATGGAAATTTCAGAAATTTGGGAGATAGTTGCACAGAGATTCTTGATAATGGTGGCGGTATATTTCTCTAAAATAAATACACCATAATGCACTTACATCATAAAGTAACCATACTAAATTAAATGCAGTATGTATACTATATCTTCACATAATACATGTATAATATCATGATAATTGTATACAACTAAGACAAATTCCGATATAAATACACACATAAATAAATGATATAGTGCATTCAATATTTGTTACAATCATAATAAATAATGTATAATACAAAAGATACATTGATTCAAGCATAAGAAATATTAAAAAATAGAAGTCATCTAGAAAACAATTTGGGTAGTCACGGATTAAATACTAGGGTCAGACTGCCCTGTCGTAGCAGAACTATTTTGTTGACAGTAGTGCAAGTCTTATCTAACAACCAGTCCTTAAAATAATAAAAAGAAAAACAGACCTGGTGTGAAGTTCAAATGTCTAGAAATGAGCCTTCCTTCGCTCCATGGGGCGATGACGTTGAAATCAATGCATTTGTGTGCTCCCAACGGATGCACTTCCGTCAACTTATCTGATGTTTCACGCTCAGTTAGACTCTTCAGAGATCCCGATAAAAAGTTCGCCTTCAACTCAATGATTTTAAGGAGGCTTTCAATGTGTTTTTAGAGCTTATCTGGACCTTGTTAGGGGCCCAGCTGCAAAAAACGAGCTGTTTGAGTCGCCGTAAGATCGCAATCGGTCGTCACAATGCTGCGGGAGAGGTTTTCTGACGCGCCGCGCTTCAGTTCCGCAACCGATTTGGCCTGTCCGACGAGACTTGGAGCAGTTACTCCTCTGAAGCCTGGCCCTAACACCGAGTGTAGTTTGTCAATTGAGAACACTAAAAGGCTCTTCAAGCGATCAGTTATTTCTGTCATGCACGCTTTGTTGAAGTCTGAAGCAAAGTCTGAAGATAGTGTCGGAAGATACTCTAATATGGGCATGGAATGCTAACTTTGCTCTCTATTCTGGGGTCAGGCTTGAAGTCAAAGAACTGTACAGGAACTGACCTTTAGATTAGAGAGCAATGTCAGTATTCGATGCCCATAATTGATAGCCTATGAAACTGTCTTCAGACTTTGACTGATCGTGTGAAGGGCCCATAACGGCGAATGCCTTCCTGAAGAGCAACACTAGATTTTGACTTGAAGGGAAGAGATTTTTTCACCGTATTGGCGATGGTACAGAACTCGAGAGGCTTTTATCTAATAACGTAGGATCTGAAAATGATGACAACGAAAGCTTGGAAAATGAATATTCATTTTGGGTGTTTTTTCTAACAGAACTTTGCAAATAATATAGAAAATTTACATACTTTACTCCGTTTAGTTTACTTTTGAATTTTCAGTAACCGTAATTTAAAATTCGAAATATTTTAAATGAATGTAGCACGACGAAAGTGTTATTTTTTAACATGATATACACACTTTAAGAAAGAAAATTGAACATAAATGAAAAAGGATTCTGAAAAGTGCCAGGAATTGAATTGCGAACACGGACGAATATATCTCTCTCATCATGAATCCACATCAAAATAAATTTCTTATTGATCAAACTACGAGCGAGTTTAGCTGACTCTAGCAATAGAAGACTATTAGACCGTTTTTCACAAACGTATAAATGATCCTGAATTGAAAAATTCAACTGTGGGTATTTTTTAAGCGCACCTTTTTTCTGACGAAGCGTGAAACTCAAATACGCGAAATAACATGCGTGAAATTCAGTGCATCTATCATCCAATCTCAGTGAGGGTCATGCCGGTTTTGTTTCCAGAACAAAAAAAAAGGCAAACGCATCTCTGTGGCGCTGCTCTCACCGCTCCTGTCTACTATCCGTGGTCTCTATTGCTTATCAAAATTTTCTAGCGTCTGGTCCTCGTCAGAATTTTACGCTCTAGTAGCCAGAATTAATAATACCGTGTCTGCTTGACGTCTTAAGAAATTACAACAATCGGAGCGATTTGCTCTACAGTTCACTCGCACTACAGCCTCCTTCTGCTCTGTAATATGGCTCTAATGTCATCTACACTACTGCACTTCTAATTGATTTCGTAGAGAATGTGCTAATTCACCAATTATTTCAAATATTCCTGTCCTCGACCGAAGCAACACAAAATTCTCATTCTCCACCATAAGTTTCTTTATCATCCTGAAACATTAATCAATTCGTTCATATTGTCAGCCAGAGCGATTAAAATCATGCGAAACATTTATTAGGTAGTTAAATTGCTGGCACAGAAGTCAGTAACAAAGCAGTACTCGCTATTTTCTGCTCTTATTTTTGTCAATTCATTCGTTACCGAGTCAGTCGGTCTTCTTGAGAAATTTTAAAGCTCATTTCAACAAGACTACTAAACACATAATTTATAACGTGTCAAAAGCATGAGTGCTGACCGTACAAATTCAGTTTGTGATAGGGATTTTTCCAAAAGCTCTGGAATTAAGGACAATTAGTTTCAAGTGTCTGTTATAATTACGATGCGGTTCTCGTTTCGCTGTTCAAGCAAATTTATGTTATTATTACTACTACTACTACTACCAAGACCACTCCTACTACTACTTTTAGTACTACTACTGTCACAGTTACACCGCGGTATCCAAAAGTTGCACAATACTTAATAAACTATTGGCTACGAGAAATTCACACGAGTGTGTGCAAGACAAAACCCTGATGTCTGCGAAAAATCAGGACCATTTTGGCACATTGTGGAGTAGTCCTCGACTAGAAACACTGCCCCTGAAACTATTAAGCAGTAATAAATATAAATATCAACGATTTCTGTTATGAGGTTTTATAAAATACTGTATGACGTCAGTAGAGTCAACTTCTTTGAACATTATTTGCATAACATTGTGAGATTTACTTGAGCAAAGCATTATTTATCTTCTGAATTCCTTTTCCAGTAGCGAAAATTTAAAATTACTAAAGTGATAAGGAAGATATAAAGTTCAAATTTTCTCATGTATGGTACACTGATGACGAAATACCATGGCTAGGCGGCAACTTAAAGATCAGGCGGCCACCATTGAGCACCATCAAGTGATGGTAGTCATCGCAATAGCCTCCGTTTGCCTATGAGTGCTCGATTGTATTCGTTCGATGAGGCCGTCATGTAATGTCAGAGAATCAAGCTGTAATATAGTTAATTATTTCTAAAAATGCAAAATTCACGAACTGCAGACCCTAAGTAGGTACATATATGTTGAGTATATATATCTTTATACCTAGTAGGTACATATTTCGGTAAACTGAATATTCCCTACTTTCTTAAAGTAAACTTTAATTGATGTTCGTCCAAGTCCGTTATGATTCAAGTTCCTTTGCCTGATTAAAAAGTCAATGATCAGCCAAATATTAACTGCTAACAGGAACTTTACGAGCGAGTTCACTATCAGCCTCTCATTTGAAGACTCTGTCATGTTCTGAGCACGAGTTGCCAGCGGACAGAACATAACTCAAAGCAATCCAGGAACTCGGTACGTCTTTAAATTGTCATTTTTCTCGAGTCGGAAGGAAGGCATCATCGGTCTCGGCCGCTGGAGTGCAGTCAGAATAGCCAACTCGGACCTGGCTGCATCTTGCCCTTCTTGATAAATTGCAGGAACATCCTTATAAATTGCTGAACGGAGTCGTAAATCGCGGGCCGGACATTACACTCCCGAGTGTTGACCTGTATTGTGCTCGGAAAAATGAAGACTCCTAATACGAAATAGTAGGAAGGTCTTGTGTTCGGGTGAGGCGGACTGCATCTAACAACTCGGTATAAAATATTGCTTACTTTTTTGACTTAGGGGCTTCGCCTATGGAACGATTCGGGTCCGTGATCGAACAGATTCCTTGTAAATGAATACGAAAGCTAATTTAAAAACTGCTGAGAAATATGCTCCGGAATTCGGCCTTGGTCTCATTGATTTTTCCTCAACCCTCATAATTAATTCGATGTTTTTATATAAATATAGGTCAAATAAACTCAATGTACAAGGACTACTTTTCTAACAGTTTATATTCTTTTCTACTGGAGGGGATTCCGACATGTCCATCTGAATTCCCTTCGCTCCCTTGAAACGTCCCTGTCTCTNCGTTGATTTCCTGTAGAAAATTGAGTTCATTTTTAGAAGTTGCCGATAATAACCACGAGCGCTCTGTGGTGGCTGTCCCCTGCCAAATTGAGAGCGATCGTGATGTCCGGCTGTTCAAATTAGTTTTCACACATTTTGGAAACGAATATTTTCGATGTCGAGTGCTGCTTTCGCTAATGCTCAGGTCACAATAAAAAATTATTTTCGAACGCTGTTTTGGGCCGCAGAGAAGAGCTCTGTACACGTTTATGCGGATTACAAGTAAAATTATGTGTATTTATAAACCCGAAAGGGGGCTTTAAATTTCTTAAAGCAACTTGTGTATAGTAACATTTTGTTTGCTTTGAAATTTATATTGAAGAACATAAATGAGCTTTCGTTCGTAAAATTGACTTTTTAACCTAGATCAAGCATTAGCATATCTGGTGCTATAAATATTAGGCTTTATGAATTGAATAGGAGTTTTCTGGGGACAAGTAATAATATCATTATAATAACTGAATTCTCATTTACTGTCAACCAAATTCTATCCACACTAAGAATCATAGCAATCATAGAATAAATCCAAATACCGGCCAAGTAAAAGATTACAGCCTAGCTTCGTCGAGTGGTACTCCCCTCATAAAACTTTTTCCACTCAACTGACACGATTCCGCGTCCCCAACCATCTCACCTTGACCAGGTTTACTCGACAACTCCCACGCTAGAAGAATAACCTTGCTCTCGCTCAGGAAATTAGAGTCTCGATGACCAAATAACGTGCGAGTCCATTACGAAGCTTGCATTTGCATCTAATTCTTGATTACACTTTTCTGAGACTGTAAAATTTTTCGTTTTCTTTGGTCGCCGAAGGTTGATGACGAGCGTCGAGGTTGAAAGAAAATATCGACTTTACTGGCTGTCAAATTACAAAGTAAAAACTGATGTTGTTTGTGTTGAGAATAATTCCTGAAATGGTGCGTGGGCTATTTTAACCGCTGTAATTTTAACCAGCGTCAATGCGTCCGCTGCTTCGTGAAACTCAAATAAGGCAAAAAATGTACAACTTTTTATCATTTACTTTTATTCCGATAGAGTATTATAAATTTTGAGCCCTGGAAGTAAATTTGGTGTACATGCACATGCTATTGAATCGCTTAAATTTTCCGGCATTTTTAAATAAAAAATATGACGGCCGTCAAAGAGAACCTTTAAAAAGAACTTTTATTAATACCAAACCGTTTTACCGTTGGGTTTTCAATGCCTTACAACTACTGGCGTGGTGAGGAGTATGAGGAATGTGTGGTTTAAGCTTCCTTTTCCAAAAGAAGCACTCCCTGGTAACATAAAATTCCGTGCCTTAGCCGGGATTCGAACACTGATGTCCCAGTTGTGAGGCTATCAGACTAACCAGTACGCCTTGGAACCCTGAAAAGCTTCTATTGAAATGATATAATGTCTCACTTCCCTTACTGCAAACAAGTTGGATGATTTTGTCCGAAAAGTTGAACAATTCCTCTCATAAGTACTTCAGTCGCTGAAAACAAGCACTCGATATACGAGTATGAATAGCGCAATAATCGGCTTAACCAACAAAAACGAATGAAAAATATATAACTGTGTAAAAATTTGTATTATCTTTCACAGAATACAATTTTACACAACAAATATACTTGATCGTTTTTCATTCTGTAACTGAAGGCAATCACCGATTAGATAATAAGTTTAGGCTGGCGTCTGTACCACCGAGCAACGCGAAGCTGGCTAAATTCAAGTTATTATTGGCTTTGATTTAAAGCATTTCTTTCTAACTCGGCACTGCCTATTCTCAACACGTGGTTTCACATTTTTTCACCGTCATCGTCGTCATCGCGCGTTGCCGCAGCGTGTGAGCAGTAAAATTTCTAGTAAAGTGAACAGCAGATTGTCATTTTACCTTTTTTTAACGATGCGTCGATCACAGAAAAACTGATATGCTTGCAACAAACTGTGACTTCCCAAACGTGACTCAAATCAGTCTATTTTAAACTAGTTTTTGAAAACCAATTTTTCAGGTCCAACAAATTATTGGAAAATACAGTAACAGTGTAATCAATGTGAGTACCTGTGAAAAATGTGTAGATTCTGACAGCGCTCTCATGGGAAAGAAATCTATTGTCCCTGTCAAAATAAATTCAAAAGTATTAAAATTCGACTTAAATACATATATGAGCTTCAAATAACATCATGGCCTAATTTTGGCTACTAGAATACGATTATGCGAAATTTATTTAATATCATAAATTTTATATCATCAAGGGCTTCCTATTAGATGGAAATGGGCTTAATACTAATCGAATAATTACAATTCACGGTCATGAAGAGCCAGACTCGACTACGACTTCTTTTCGAATCTAAAAAAAATTGCTACGACAAAATTAGTCATTCGATTGATTTTTGCAGTACCCATACTCCAGCCATGTCTCTTCAGATTTATCGCAAGGAAATTATCCAATTATCGCAAAACTTCTTCTCTGCTAACTTTGTCATTAGGTTTTTTACATCAGGAAATACATAAAAAACTCTTTTCTACGAGACATGGTCACATTGGGCTAATGAGACTGATGTAACTTTCATTGATGAATGAAAAGAACTCACAGTGAGGGAAGAAAATAAAAAGGCCCTACTCCTTTCCTTCAAAGATGCGGGTGCCATTTTCTAAATCGAAATTACCCTGCCTCGAATGATAAAAATATAATCTTCGAGTACGAGGAAAAACCTCGAAGAAGATTTGTAAATTGTGCCTCATAGCATCGCCATATTTACTTGTGGTCGATCCGAGCGTCGAAGCATCAAGGTAATGCAGAGGCTGGTGTCAACAACCTGATGAGTTATTGCCCCACTGAGACCCCTTCGATGTCATTAAATCAAAGTTATTATACTCGTAAACTCATCTTACCTCAAACGTCTACCTTCGTACATGGGAGAAAAAACACCATAAAGGATTTCTAAATCTTGCCTCATAGCAGAAGCATATTTTCACGTGGTCGACCCATGCTTCGAGGTATTTCTCGTCTAGGTTTATCGAGTAATTAGCTCAGTTCTCCACAATAGAGTTTGCTCTCGCCCCTTCAAATATTGACTTTCGGCCCGAGAATTCATCAGCCTCAAAACACGGACAGCGGGCGATCCAGCCGGGCATTCCAGGGAATTAAAAAAGAGACCTCAGGCTCTGCATTATCTGCAGAAGCTGCACGAACGACAGACTGGCCCTTCAATACCCTATGTGGAGTAAGTCACAATGACTGAATTGATAATAATAATTTCTCACATTCTTGCTTAAAATCCTCGCCTACATCTACAAAAAACAGTATTGCAAATACAAAAATCCTCTATTAGATGCACCAGATATCTGCAAAACGAACTGTTTCGAGCCCATCGAACGTTTGTTTGATGAATTTTTTCGTGCTCAAATTTTCTACTGCATATTTTCTGCTGCACCAATGCATACTTATTGCTTAAAATCATCGCTTTTCGAAAACTTAGATTTTTAAAAATCAGATAAAATTATTAAATTATCAATGATGGATCGCATGAATTAGACCAAACTTTCTTCGCATACTTACTTTGACATCACTACAAAAATCGGAATAAAAGATTTGATGACATCAACAACGAAGTAAAGTTTCAAGCAATATTATACAGAATATTCTGTGTAAAGAAAGCAGTCTTGAGTCCATTTATCATCGACTGTCAAACTGACCGCTAACAAAACGGTAACATTAGGAAAGCTTTTATCGACTGTGAACAATCGTACTAACTACTTCAAAGCAGCATTGAGGTTTCATTAATCAAGTTCTAACATCCGAAGTGGTTGGTACCTAGCGGTGTTGAGAGTTCATTGATCGTATGCTGATGAACTTACTATTTATTTACTAGAGCTGTGTTGAGTCCATCAATCAACTGCTAACAAAGTTCCCAGAACTTCCACAAAACCCGTGGCTAGTTTTGAACAAACTTGAGTCCTTAAGTTGTGTGAGTGATACCAGACCGAAACCTCTAATAAACGCACAGGAAAGAAGAAGAGTTTTGTTGGGAAGTTAAGGCCAGTCTTAATGACATCGGGGGCCCACCGGGGCAATAATTCTCCAGGTTTTTGAGATCAGCCTCTGCATTGTGTGAGGAATGACAAGTCTGTCATGAAAGAGAATAAATTCGCTACAGAAGGAATTTGTTTTTATTTTTGGATTGGACCAAAATGGTGCGTCTGGACTGAACATATCCGTAGAAAGTAGCAGGCATTTGTTTTCTAGTCCAGACTTGTGGACTAACCGCGCTTAATTCTGGTAATGTATCACACTTGTGTAACAACGCCTACGTTCGTTCATAAGTAAGGAGAAACAAGAATTATAAAATTTTAACGAATGAGAACATTGCGATGTCGCACATGGGCCAGCTCAGTTATTCTTTTTAATTTCGATTCCTGGCTAAACAGAAAAGTATCAGATATGGGAGGGTAGGGCTCGTGCGTGACGGACAACTCGCTTTATAGATGGTAAAGTACAAAATGGATCTTACATGTCAAGAATAATGGAGCAATAATGTAAAATAATCAATACTGTCAATGAAAAATACTGGACAAGGAAAGGTTGACCTTGAAAACCTTGGAATTCCTTAGCACAACACGTCCTAGGCCGCACGGGTGTGCCGCTTTTTTTTATGCACCTCGTCTTTAGTCTTCCATTGTCAAGGGACGCACTACACTCCGGGGTATCGAACCGGAGGTCTCCTGACTAGGAGGCATGCATGCTATCGCCTCAGACCAAGAATAATAAGGAAATAGGAAAATTTTGAACAGAAAGTGACAAATTCAATTTTCTTTATTTCATTTGCCACGATCTGCAGAGCCTATTTAACCTTACTTGTGAGGTAGATCTATGCACTCTCTAGTTTCTAAGAACAGTGTCACGCAGTTGATTATTTTCCGCTCTGATGTAAATTAAACTGCATTTTTGATGCGCTAATGTGTGGAACATAATTTTTACAAAAGCGACGCACAAATGGGTGATGAATGAAATATATGGGACAAGCGTTTCATAACACGCTTTCCTTCGTCATGGGACGGTGTAGCACAAGTAAATATACCGACACACACACACACACACACACACTTCAACCTAACTAAAGTCTACGGCATTTGAGTCGAACGTTCAACTTACTCTGACTACCCATTGAACTCAAATGGGAACTGAAAATAAATAAAAACCATGAATATTTTCTAGATACCTTTTCCAAATACCATTTAACCAAACGTAACCTGTAGTAGCTGGATTTACACTGCACCTAGGGACAACCCTAAAGAAATTTTACCTTATTTCCCTACTCCGTGAAGCTCTAATGTCGCTTCATGTCAGACTGTTACCACGAAGTATATATTTTGCACAGGATCACACTGCCATGCACAGCTTAACACGTTTAATATTGTGGCAACACGGAGCTGACGAAGGAGGTTTGACACTCCCAGGTATATTAAGTTTTCTCTTAGTGAAGGACTAGGTACGCATACGTTAGTATACGAGAAATATTTCACGTATTATTTATTTAGGGTACAAACTACTTGGTTCATGAGAATTAGGTCACATACTTCGAATTTGCCCCTAGAAACAAGTATGATATACTAATTTTTTGGCAACTTACTGATTAGTAGGTCTACGAGAATTAGAACACATACTACTTACTTACCCGTAGAACTATAGCGCAAACAACTTATTTCAGACAACTTTTAACTCGTCATTACGCGCTGAAAAGAAGATGTTAGCCCGTTAAACATCTTCGAAGAACCGCCCTTGCGAAAAACTAACCCATCCGGTGAGAGTAGGTAACAGTAGCACGATTACAGAAAGAATAAACCTAAAAATTGTCGTTGTTTCTAAAAATTAAGAAAAATCCAGACCCGAAATCAAAATCATGATCGGAGCAGTGCAATCCAAGATATTGAACATTTTCTAATGTTTTATTCGGTCATCCAAGGTCTAGCAGAGAATATACTCCTTCTGCAGCTTCGTTTCATACTCCTGAGCACTCTTCTCTCTCCACAATTCCAACGATTCGTTGGAATCGTTGTCTTCTTCAACACTGGGCTTCTTAATCGATACCACATGCTGGAAGAAACTGGAATAATGCTTTGATCTCGGGAACTATGACAGCAATCTGTTCCGCCCAGTCATCACTTATGACACCAGAAAGTAGAATTTGAAGAGCTCGATCTCAAGAAACCTTCCTTTTCTTGCGCACCTTTCACAGCATTCTTCATTTTCTAAAACTATCTACAGTTGGCATGAAATCTCAGTCAATTACGAGAAACAGTGCTATTTGTTGAATTTGAAATCCCTATGAAATACCTTTATTTTGGGGTTGTTTTTTGCTACGGCTGGTCTTGAAGCAAACAGAAAGATCACGAGTGATTTAAGAGCTACGCGAGGGCTTAGAGGGTTGAGAGGTAAAATTATTTAAAAATAGCTTGTTCCTGGTAGAATCGTACCCATAAAATTATTCTTTAAAGAGCGTCAACGCAGTTCGTTTCAACGTTAGGAAATCGTGACGTGATTTTGAATAGTTTTTCAGGCCAAGTCTTCCATGACTGCCTTTTTTTCTTCGAATATTCAGATACCTTGTTACAGATTCCTACATAAAAATCTTCATGGAAAATGGAAACACCAAAAACACGTTTGTAGCTTTTCACAGCTCCGCACTTTCATCGCGAAGACGACAATGTCAGGACTCATTCACCCCGACGAGTGACTACTCGTTTTTACCAGGAAATCAGCCATGAGTATAAAGCCAGCTCGAGTTAAATTTGACTCTCTTCGAAATGACAGAAAATTTGGATCGAGTTCCTTTGAAGTCACTGATGAACAAAACCGCCAGTCCAATTAGGACAAAGCAGGAGTGTCGAGTTCGCAGGTGTAGATTATTAATTAATTGGTCTCTGCTTCATACATGGACAGAGGGGGGAAGGGCGGGGTAATTAAATTTTTAATCTTGCCTCGTCACATTTTTAATTTGGCATTGTTTCTTTTTCAAACAGTAAAAATTAAGCACATTTGTGTCAAGGTTCACTGGAAATCAGCTTTTTTTATTCAGTTGACCTCGTATTTCGGAAACAACTGTCCGAGATAGCCTAAAAAGAACGCATTATAGTGGATATCTAATAAAAATAGCACATAATTGAAGTTAAAGGAATGATAAACCGAAATACAGCAATAAAGGCAGCCTCAGAATACGTACCATCTAAACTTAGACAAAAAGATCCGCTACTGGTCAGATGACGCGGGCTCAGGAGCCTTTTACGCGTAGATTATCTTTCTTATCTATTTTCGTGAACAATGCTCCTTTTCTGCGGGGTACACAGCGACAGTTCTATGCATGCACTTCTCTCACCACATGGCATTCTTTATTTAGAGACGTTTCATGGTCCTAAAATTACAGTTACCAGAAAAAATCAGTTCCAAACCTAATGTGGGTGGTTATTTTATGTTCTGATGTATTTCTTCAACAAGAACTCTTAATTCTTAAAGCACACACCCAAGTGTGTGAATGAAATATTTAATAATGTGAAGACGCGACACCTTGTATTAAAAGGACATCTAAAAAAGTAAACATTGAAAAAGGGTTATTCGAAATTGAAAAGAAATTCAATTTTTTAAAACAAGTCCTAGTCAATTCCTGTCACCGTTTGGAAAGCTGATGTACCTTGGACCCTATGTACTTAGGACTTAGTACTGATTTGAACCCTGTCTGTAGGTTTTATAAGAAACTTTTGCTGGTAGTTCCGATATCTGCTATTTAAAGGCGAATCTCTGGGTGTCCAATGAACAACAGGTCCCAGCACAGATTCAGTCAAGTGTCAATTAAAGAAAGATCACATGTGTACATGAATACACCTCTCTCAGATTGTACCATTGAGGATCAACGTCCGTTGTGCAGTTTCTTCGACGGAGGAAGTTCAACCAGCGGTCATTTTAAGTCGGCTGCTGGTGCAACATAAGGTAAATGTAATGCTTTAATGAAGAATGGTTTTTACCGAGTTTGTAGCGTTAAAGAAGAACCCACAATTTGACTGTCAATAGTTGAAGTGGATGCCCAAGCGCCATCCCTCGCTGATGACAACGCCCAAAGAGAGGATACCATTATTTTGAAAAATAAAAAATCATCATTGTACAAATGGCTGGAATCATAGATGACAGGATCGGATCAAAACACGTAGTAGCTTATGAACAATCAGTTGGTTTAGGTCAGATGACCAGGTCCGGCTAGGGCTGCAGACATTGTTTTATGAGCAGTAAGACATGTTTTTCACAGACAGGATGCAGAAGCTAATTGCATGATAGCAAAACTGCGTTGCCATATTGAAAGCACGTGTGAAGAAGTGATAAGTGTAGTTCTGCCTGTGTACTGATATACAAATATTACCAGAAAATCGCCTTTGCTTTTTTGGTAACCCGCATAAGAGAGACATAATAAACAATGAGCTCACTGAAGTCAAGCCAAAAAGTCATAGCCTTTTAAAAGGTAAGTGTCTTTAGAGATCAGAAGGTTTGAAATATATTATTTTAATTAAAGCTAGCTCACTTAGTTAAAAGTATGAGTTCGTCAATGAAAACAAGCGTATTTAAAAACTGCGATCCTTGAAAGTAGCCTTTTTAAAAACCCAAGGCCTTTCAAAATCAGGGCATGTAAAAGAAAAATTTTTTACATCTACGGCAACCAAAAACGGCGCCTGGAAAACACTTTGAAGTGATAATAGCCGATAAGCGCATCGTTCTTTTTTGAGAAAGGTGTCGGGGAGTAAGGCTTCGTAAGAGAAGCTGCTTCTTCATACAAGGAGCCCCTTCACACGATCACTGTGTACTATGTCTCCTGACCTGCCGACGTTCATTGTCAGGTGGCGGCGTGCATTCACCATAGTCAGTGTAGTCGACAGTGACCGTGTGAATGCAACAACCACGGCGTCCACGCATGAGGAAAGTGACCGTGTGAATGCAACAACCACGGCGTGTACATGCATAGACAGTGACCGTTGAGTTAAAAGCGAGAACTATTTCTATAAATGCTACCAAAGGCATCTGCAAATAACAAGAACTCGAACGAAGTTTAAAATCAAAGAAACATTTATAATGATTTTAAAATAGTGATTCTCCGAGTTAGAGCTTCTGGGGAACCGGAAAAAGATCCTGGAAGAACGATGGTTTGCAATGTAGACAATCGTCGGAAATGAAGGACCCTTAAACGTTGACTTCTCAAAATGCCCCTAAAATGTTTTAGCTCTTGTAAAAGACGGACTCCAACGAGCGGAGGCTGAAAAAATCGAAAAATATGTTGCCACCTTTGAAAAAAAGGAGAAGTTCCAATAGGCGAAATCCTTTGGAAAAATCCTGAAAATCACGGGCTCGGGAAAAGAAAAGGCCTGAGAGTGAAGACCTGGGAAAACAGTGCGTGACAATCCCGTGCAAGCCTGAGGTCCTGAGAGCTGGGGAAGTGAAGGTGCTCTCCCCCACCAGGTGAGGATTGAAAGTCACAGCATCTGCTCACAATTTGGTGCTAATGAGCCCTGAAATCCTGTCCTTTCTGGACCGTGGCAGTCTGGAATGGTGGCAGTCTTGACTAGTGGCAGCACCTGGAGTGGTGGCAGTCTGGAATGGTGGCAGTCTGGAATGGTGGCAGTCTGGAATGGTGGCAGTCTGTAGTGGTGGTAGAACCTTAATTAGTCCTTGCATTAGCCTGAGCTGATGGTAGTCTCTGAATTAATAATGGAACCTGAAGTAGTAGCAGAAACTAACTACTGCATGAATAGACATGGACTAATGGCAGAATCTGACTTAGTGGAATAGTTTGAATTAGTGGTAGAATCTGGAGTAGTGGCATAGTCTGAATTAGGAGCCGGTAGTCGTGGCAGAGTCAAAAGTAGAAGCACAGTCCAAGGTAATGGCAGAGTCTAATGTTATAGCGGAGTCTCGATCTCCGGCAGTCTTGTCCTGCAGCCTGGTGTATAGTGACAAAGTCTTGTAATGGCAGAAATTGAATTAGTGACAGAGTATGGGCTAGTGACAGAGTTTGCAGTTGTAGCAGAGTCTGGGCTCGTGGCAGAGTTTAGACTAGTCTCAGAGTCTGAACTAGTGGCAGAGTCTATAGCAGTGGCAAAGTCTGAATATATAGCAGAGTCTTAAACTCTGGGAAAATCAGAATCCAGGCCAGAGCCTGCAGCAATTCCGACAGATTGGTCCTAAAGAGATGAGGTTTAATTAGACAGCTTTCCGCCCACCGTAACTAATCGACCTTTCTGGCCGGGCAGCTTTTTTGGGGCTCCCTGGAAAATGATGACGTGCCCGCGCTCGTCAGCTTGAGAAGGCAGGAGAGAAGGCGTCGAGCACAGCGTCGCTGGAAGCTTCGTCGTTCGTGAACTGGGAGTTTTTGTTTTGATTTGAGCCTATCTTCGAAATTTGAAACGCTTCCACTTACGCACTGTTACAAGGTTCTTAACGTCTGCTTTAAAGCTTTCTTTTCGATGTTAGCATGTTGATGACATCATAATGCAATTCTAGCAACAGATTTAACGAGCCCGGTGTGAAAAATTTCTAATAGGCATGGCTCCAGAAGTGTTCTAAGCTCTTCTTGCTCAGATGAGTTACGATTCTGAAATTAAAATTATAAGTTGTTCGGTAGGTGTCACCAACTGAGCATCTTTTTTCCAAACATACGGCAATGATTGGTAGAAATCCTCTCTCGATAAATGTGCTCTAAACGTTATGAAAGCTCTCAGAAAAATGATTGTGTTAAGGCTTTTGGATCCAACAGAAAACTTCGGTGAATGGGTAAAAGCATCAAAAAATTAGCTCTAGTTACACAAAAACAAGCATTAACAATTGCAAGAAAGTATCGGTTGAATAGCTTTGATTTTGCTAACAACCTCAGACGAAAGCGTGCAATGATCGTATCAATGCATTCATGTACTTTGAAACTAATGGTGAATAAGGGAAAGCATCGCTCGAATCTCACTGCGAAACAATGGAAATATTGTGAGCGTGTTGCTTTTAAGTGAGCCTCAGAAAGTTCAAATCTTTCAGCAGGCCTCTTTTTCGATGCCTGAATTCAGCAGCAAGAGGAGGACTTGCCTTACGAGTATGAGGCAGCTGCTCACCCTCAAATAAAACATCTTCCTGTTACAAGCGAGAGAGATGCTTCTATTTTTCCCCAATCCCTCAGCCATGCACTTGGTCTCGCATAAAAAAGGGCTTTCTATATTTTAATTGATCGTAAAAAATTTATTAAATGTTGTTCAATAAATATCATGTTCAACGTCACCAAAATAAACAAAAAATAAATGCGTTAATGTTCTTATTAGCCCTGAACACAAGTTATACGATATTTAATTAATATTTATAAAATGAACGGTTGAACTGTGGTAATATTTTTCATTCGTATAAAGAGTACGCACGTGATTATAAACATTAAAATATTTAATAGTTACAAGCTTCATATCATTAAAAATCTGTCTTCAGTCGCATTAGAATGAGGTAGAGGAACCAGTAAACGTTTGTCTTTTAATTGTTGTAATGATTTTAGTCAGATTGGTAGTTGTTTTTTTTGTAATATCCCATTATACGAAACCATAGTTGTCCATTATATGAATCATACTTCACATATTGTTTCTTTTGCTATTCACACATAGAATCTAAAATATTACTGCTAAGAATATTATCTTTAAGCGAGATATTGTGCCACATTTCCGCGCAAAAAAAAATCGTTGCGAATTTCAAAATAACAGAAAATTGAAAGTACCAGGAACATACAAGCTGGTAACGCTTATTAATGGAAACGTAATGCTAATGGATCAGTTCGTTAATACTGCACCAAAGTTTTTATCATAATACTTGAGAAGTATTAGAAGCTCCAGTGCGTTACTTATTAACACATGAGCGAATTCAAATTAATGTTTAATGCATCAGAGCGAAGTTCAGCATCGAGATGGCAGTCTCGCTAGCGAAAGAAAGTTTTTCGTCATCTAAATGAAGCTTACTTGTGAATTTATTCTAAATAAATTTTGTTCCTCATGGCAAATGGCTGAATGACTTCTCTCGATGTGACTGAATTCTAGTTAAGCATAAATACTCAATGAAGGGCGTTCGTATTGGGAGGAAATTTTTAAATTTGCATTCGACATTTAACTCCATAATTTTTTTCTAATAGTCAAATTTCGCTTCACAAATTTTAGAAGCTTTGCAATTTCATTCCATTAAATTTCGAAAGCTTTAAACTTAGTTATCAAATTTCAATTAAAAAGACCTACTGATTGTAAAATGGAATGTTAGCTAGTTAGTCGTGTGTAATGTGAACTACATACATTTACGTACCATTTTACATACGTATATTATCCCAGTATTCCTGTTTGATTTTAAATTTAATACCTTAGATACTGACAGCTTAGCAAAAGATCTGAAGAGACATCCTTTATGAACCTCTGGTTAGTAATTGTTTGCATCTACATTAAAAAAAGCAAACTGAACATCTATAATGATTTATTAGGATTAGGAGGAGTAGCAATATGAGAAACTTGCATTAAAATGAATAAATGTAGACCGGAAAGTTAGGCATTGGGCTGCAAAATTGTGAAGAGGAGACCTCTCAGTTCCTCCGCTCATGCGATACGGTATTTCTTTTAATAACGATATCAAGACATGTAAAGAGGCCGATCGATGTTTACTTACAAAATAATAATACATCAAAACATAAACGATGTTCTATTGATAATGCTAGTGACCATTCAACTAGATTTCAGGCTAAAGACACGAAAAATAATAAAAAAATTGGGAAATATATATATAGCGCGCAACTACACTAAAAAAAGTAGAGCAATGGCCGCCTGAGAAGTTATGTGGTTAATTTTTTTTCTCAGCATGGATGCCTCAAATGTTTCAAGCGACTAGTTTTTTTAGATTGCGAGAGGGGAGGAAAAGAGTCACTCTGTACGCTGAATTTCCCAAACGCGTGCTGCTGGTTCTGCAGCAGTTTTTCCTCCATGAGACTTTGTAATCGCGTTGGTTTCTGCTTCGTGCTTCGTTAGTTGTCTCCATGGAGACCGCGCGTACGAAGTCTTGACGACGTAACGTTCACGTTCGAGCTAACAACCAAAATATTGCATTCAGAAGTAAATACGAATGCCAAAAAAACAAGGTTGCACGAAATACCCTGCAGTACGAGTGGTAATCCATATTTTTGTAATATTGTATGTGTTTTTTACATTGTCATTTCAAGGTTTTTTTTAAATTATACCGTCCATAAAATACCAAACGTGTGATATTGCCCGATGAAAATTGTTCATGAACTCGTAGAAACGATGATTCTTCATTACTATTTTCGCCAACACTATGCTCAAATTATAAACAATTTGTATTAACCAACATCAAAATATCTTACAATCCCGTTCTAACTAGCAGTCCGAACATAATAAATACCGACTTACATTGCCAGATCCTTTAATCATCATTTCAGCCGTTGGGTAAGCAATACAAAGACAGACTTTTTTACTTATACATCTGTCTAAGTTTTGTCATCACGTACAAGTGCCGACCCTTCTCGCCTCTACAACTCCTCCCTCAAGCTTACAACATCAGAAGGGAATGATCCCTGCACTCACACTTGTCAATTCGCCTTCCGACATGCTGGCGTGTCTACTGACTTAATCACGTAAAGGCTATTCTACACTACACAATGTCAAATTTCGTTATTGGTCAGCTACATCATGTGTTTGTTGATTTATTGAAATTAAATTTTAATAACGATACTTCATGAAAAATGCTAGGAAATATTCCCCCAAAAAATCTCAATAATCTTTAGGGTCACTTTAATAAACTTAGTCGCTCGTACAAGATTGACAGTTGCCTCTGTTTGCGTTCATCAGAGCCACGAGAAATTGTCGAGAATGAGTCTTTCATTCTCTGTGAAGGAGGCCGTGGGAGGACGGGTGGCTTCATTAGATGCTCATTAAAATTGAATCCCGAAGCTAATCAAGAGTCACTTCATAATGGAAGATAATTATTGAGTTGCTTTACTTAGGCCGACACATCACCAAAAAAGTTTGGATTCGGGTCTCCCGTTACTCTCGCTACGACTTTGTGAGCCGAGTCGAAAGTTTTGCTAATCATGCGGGCAGCAAAACTTTTGCCCCAAAACTCAATAGCTTTGTAATCATGACAGCAAATTCATGACTTGCTTCGACATTATTATATTTACTGTATAAATATAAAGTTTAAATTGCTTGCTGAGATTTATAAAATGTGTTCGTTCTAAATCCATAGTTAGTAGTGTAAGCCAGGACAAAAAGTTACATGGAGCACGTTGTGACAGTGCACCGTTTCGTTTGAGTTAATGATTTAGATTTTACTTTTTACATTTCTGCGCGTACAACGAACTACTTTCGCTTTTCTACGAACGACTTTAGCTCACAGAGATGGACAAAGTAGGATCAAAATCATCAACAGAAGACGAAACGGTGCTCTGTCACAATGGGCCCAGCGCAGCTCTGTGCCCGAGCTCACCCAACCTGGTGATTTGTCGTTGCCTCATAGCACGTACTGGAAAAAAAGTTGAAGTAATAGTTTGGCAGAATCAAACTTAAGATACATGAACGTGTTTTTACCTTCAAAACGATGCAGAAATTTTCCGAGCTCAACAACTTTGAATGATGGGCTAGAGATCGGTTTTCATTGCGACCATGGAAGTAGATTTCGATTGCCCTGACTAGCGGACTTGACAAAATAATTCAATATACAAAATGATGCTTCACAAAGTAATCAATTGTTATTTAAAAGAGCGGAAATGTGGAAAAATGAAAAACTAACGTTACTTGGAAAAAATCGCATTTGTGAGGCAAATGGTGTTAGTTCGCAATACTCAAATGAATCTTGACAAAAAAACTTGAAGCTGAAAATTGTCAACACAAATTATATCGTGCATGAAACAAGTGCGATATGTATCGAGCAATACAGACGAATCTTTGGAGTCGCTACTTAGGTTCATCAAATTTTTATTGAACTTTCAAGTATACATCTATCGTATTAATGTCCAAAACCTATGAAAATCATTTAATTTGTACATTAAACTGTTTTAATTCAGTTTTACTTTTTTTGAGAGCACTCGTACAAAATTCCGACCATGGTACCTGGAAATTTTCTTCACCAGTACTTCAAGAATTGCAAAAAAATTGACGGATTCGTGACGTATCGTCCAACATGCTAAAAATGATTCTTTCCACCGGGTTTTCCCAACACGTCAGCCCATTTGTGCAGGCCAGTAGGGAGGTCTCTGGGTTCTGTCCTTTTGCGCACTCGAAGTTTTTTTGAATTCTTTTTCAAACTCGTGGAGATCTCATCAACTTAGCTGCAGGCTCGATAATCAAATCGTTTTGCCGATAACAGGGGCTCTTGTTCAAAGACTCTGGAATTCAAATCAAAACTTCATTGCCCCAACAGAGGCTTTCCTCGTTCGAGACGGTGCCGCAGGAGCGCCCGCGCCTCGATGCGCGGCTCACGAGGTGCGGCAAAATGATTGGCGCGTCTCTGGGTTCAGAAGGAGCGGAATGAAACGAAAAATGAACGGAAATATTTTAGCCCTGGACAAAATAATGCGTAATTGCATTACGCAATCCCACCCAAAATTCAGAAATTAAGGAACAACATGCGGTGTGGCGAAACGTAAAAAATATGAGCTCAATATCACTGAAAATTTTGCGAAACGTAAAAGTTAGTAAATTTTCAAGTTACCAGAAATAATACAATACAAATTTTGAAACTTTTTTCTATTCATAAGTGTCCAAAATTAAGGAACAATAATAATATTATTGATGAAGCTTTTAAAACATCCTATTTTCTTAAAATTGATAGATTATGGTAGAGAAAGTAAAGATCGCTTAGGATCACTGAAGCATTCACAGCTACGGCAAAACGTCTGAAAGTGGATACAACCGTAAAATCAAAAAATAGTGAATTTGCGAAAGGAAAACTACAATCGAATCGAATTCCTAAAGAGAAATTAAACGTTCTAAAAGTGTTGCGAGCCTAATTCTGAAATATAATAATGCAAATTGCAGGCTAACTAAGACAAGAAAGCCGAGTAGACCCAATGCCTCCATATCCACGTAGATATCGACGACATTGGTAGATCCGAGAAAACTACAGCGAAGAGCACAAGGCTATTCAATGCCGAGCACTCAGAGACTGTTTTTTTCTGGGGCTAACATTTCTCGGATAATTGAAGATAACATCAATATTTTACGGCAAGACTCTTGAAATAAACTCTGTACAAGATCGCTTCGGAAAAAGCCACTGATTAGTGAAAATAACCGTTCAGGAAGATCGGTATTTACTCGTCAACTGGACAGGAGAAGACAGGAACAAGGTATTTTTCAGAAAAGAATCTTAATTTTGTGTATTTTGAAGTATTGGTATAGAGTTTGTATGAAGGAGAGTCGGTGAAAGTTTGAAATCTACCCATCAAATACGACTGTTGAGTTTGATGGGGGCAGCGTGAAGGTGCTAGACATGATTTGAGAACACGTCCCCTTTTGTACGCATAAACGGTAAAATTAACACCACTATGTACAAGAATGTGTTGGAGAAAGTGTTGTACCGGTGTTGTACAGTTCAAGAGTTGAAAATGCTTTACTCATGCTGGATTACCCGCCCTGCCTCAAACAAAGCTGGTTATGAATTACTTAGAGGGACAAGGAGAGGTTATTGACTGGCCTCCCATGAACCCGGACGTGAATCCCATAGAAAACTTATGGAAGACTCTAGGATAAAATATCATGACACGAGATCCGACAAGTGTTGAAGATTTAAGGTTGAAATTTCAGAAGGATGGGCGAAGATTACAGTTGATAAAAGGTGGTATTTAGTGAAATCCTGTGGGTCTAGATGCGCAGCGGTGATTGCAGACAATGGTCGCAATACTAGATGCTAAAAATAACCATTTGTGCTGTTCTACTCTCGTGGTTGATGAAAAAATTGACTTTCGTTCATTAGTTTTAACCATCCGTAAATAAACAATTTCAATATCTATGTTGTAATATTTCTGGTAATTTGAAAATGGGCTAAAAATTTAAATAGTGTACATGTTTACGTTCAGCAAAATTTTCAACAAAATGTAACTCGGAGATTTTAAGTTTTACAGTTTTAATATTTGTTCCTTGATTTTGGACGGGACTGTATGTGCGCTTAGAAAATAAAATACTTATGTTCAATCTTTATTTGATCTTGTTTCTATGATATTAAAACAACGAAGTAGTAGTATAGTAGTAGCAGGAGTAGTAGTTGTACGGATAGCAACCCCTAAGTAACTCAGACCACCTCGCACCGGAAGAGAAGGGACCATTTAGTTTGGACTTGGGGANCATCACGTTCACCACTGCACCATGGAGCCCACATGGTGCATTGCCATAAGGTGCGTTCCTACACAAGATCTCCTGAGCATAGAAACAACAAGTTAAGAAGGACGAGGAAGAAAAGATAAACAATCATCAGCGAAGAAGACATGAAAAGAGAAAGAAGCAAAGTGGGCAAGAAAGAAGTCCTGGAGGCCAAGCTAAAGGTCAAATGGCGTCGATTAACGCATTGTCTTGCGCTTAAAATGAGCTCCCTATACTGACATGTGATTATAGTCATATTTGGCTGCCCATATTCTTCATGCATGTTTTCTATATAAATATAGAAGTATTCTTTACACTCCATTTATTCATTCAGATTCATGGAAATTGCATCATTCCTAACATACCTGAGATCTTCATTGTTGGCCGATTCCGAGAGTGTACTCATATACAGTGTGCATGCGACTGGAGAGCCGGAAGGGTAAGATGTTCGACTGCGGTCTCAAAGTCGCGAGTTCGAGTCCAAACGGCGCCAGATTTCCCACTCCTCCAAAGCGCAAAACGAGTACCTGCTGATGCTGGGGTAAAGCCTGCGACAGACTTGCATCCTGTCCAGGTGTTGATTTTACACTTCTCCCGCTCAAAGCTACTGAAACCGTGAATGGTCACCGGCCCAAATGGCCTTCAAGGCTACGCAAAAGGGAACTTTACCTTACTTATGAGAAGTTCAGTAAAAGTGGTCGCTATGAGACTAATCTTTGTTACAAGATGTACATGTTCGAGGGTTGCCATGAAAGTGTGAAAAAATCGCAGGCAGTCGCAGTGGAATCAGCCCTCCTACACTCACGTCACTTCAGATTGCTCAGCAATTAAGTTCCACTTCAGTAGTTTGACAACCGATTCGTATTTTCTGCGGGAAAATTGTTTTTATAATGACAGAAACGGGAAAACAATAACAAAGGAGTTTTAGGTAGCATATTACTTTCCCGCCGACGAGGTGCAGTTATATTATGCTAATTAGCAACGGCAGTTTACTGAGAAAGCCCGGTAGTTTTATGGCTGTGTTACTACGCAGCTAATGTGTACATATATAGCTTTGATGTTCAAGCTCCTATCTTGACGGTGAAATTTCTCACTGTTTTAAAAATTACTGCTAACTAAATGTACACGATGACGAGCAAATCTCAGCTGAAGTAATTGCTCCGAAAAATAGAAAGTTTAGCAACATACTCAGACATAGTAGCTTCGACTAGTACCTTGCTGGTATTGAATTAACTTCGTGTAATGCATTAAAGAGCATCACTAAAGAGCATTAGTGATGTTCACATTGAATATTCAGCTCTCATAAATGAATAAAATTCTGAACATGGTCAGCATAAGCGCCCCTAAACTTCACTGGAATGAGGATCTGTTTATGTTTGGGCTAAAGTTTGGGACGTTTAATTAGACCAGCTCGGTGAATTGCCAGGACACTCCGCCTCCTTTCCCTCGCCCCATTATTCGTACCGATAATATCACGATTTTTAGGGAGTTCAAAAATGTACATCTAACATATGACTAGCTTGAATTAAACTGTTCGTTTTTCCTGCTTCCTGCGCAATTGTAAATGCTCTTAACACACCACATTTCACCGAGTTATCTGGATGACTATGAATTTTTCACACTCCAGATGAGCAAAGGAAAATTCATTCCTCCGTTTACCTTACATTTGAGAAACATTATGAACAAGAGCGTTAGAAAGGAAAATAAATGGTGTGATACGTGAGGTTGATGAACCTGAAGCTTCTATTTAGAAATGAAGTGAAAAAAATGTGAAGCTTGTACATACATTCGTACGAAGCGAATTATTGTATTCCGTCTTCCAACAGCGCTTATTTCTTAATAAATCCTAAAAGAATGCCTCCAGTTTGAAGAGACCATACCGTACTGCTGGAGCCGTTAAAATTGAACTTGAGAAATATTCATCATTTCGAGGAACTGAAGAAATGGAAAATCTCAGAAGCGGCAAACAATTGCCACTAATTAGTAACTCGTGACATGGAAGAAAATTCTATGCATGTGTGCATCTTGACTGCTGCCAAGCAATCTTTTTGTGGAACAGGAAAGAAAACTTATTATGTCCTCAGCACAAATGAGCACAAAAGGAGCACGTGCTTCTGAACAGCTTCACGGCATAAAAAGGATGGATGAATAAACGAATTTTGTAGGATCGTATATTAGTCTCGAAACCATAATAATCTTCAAATTGTAGAAACACATGAAAAATGAGAACTCAACATCGGAATGGAAGCAAAAACAATTTTGAATTTCAAATATTTAAATAACCTCACGTCACTCGCGTCTAAGGGGTTTCAAAATTTGAACCCCAAGACCACCGTCACTGCCAGCGCATCTCTTGGTTCCGCTTTGTTACGATAGCATTAAAAAAAACGAGTAAGAGAGAAACGTTATGGATTTGTTAAGCGGTGTCCATGCTCTCTTCAGTGGTCGTCTTCTTCACGGTCTCCGAGACGATCTCGATAGGCCTCACGACTGAGCTGAGGACGGCAGTCGTGCCCCGCTTGAAGTCGTACTTGCCCAGCCTGCAAAAATTATACATTAACAAGAGCACCGAAAACTAACTGAGCAAAAAACACTGGCGTTTTTGTCAAGGAAGGAAAACCTAAGACAATATTCCCCCCGGGAATATCTCGGACTTTGGGACGAAACGCATGGTAGGCTGATTCAGGTATTAAAATTACGCATAATTTTACTACTACTTCCCATGCTACCCTTGCTCTCATCAAGAATAAGCCAAAACTGAGTTCCAACTAAATGATTCTCCGTTTACACAACTCTGACGTAATCAATTTTGCACTCTCTGCTCACGTATGCTCACTGGATGACCTACTTACATTCATCAAAATTTGCACGACTATACAAACGCCTCCCGCACATCTTTACCGTTTTATATGCCAGGCACTATTCACTCATTCCTGATATATCGAATATTAATTCGGTCATTGTACATCATAAACAATCATCAGGCCAGTACTAGTTACTCAGAACGCAACAGTCAATAGTTTTCACTATGAGAGATCAAATTTCTACACCCATAAATACACGGATCACGCATAACTTGCCCAACCACATGCTCTTTCCAGTCAAGTCATTTACAATTTGTTCTTCAATGACCCAAAAAAAAATCAGTAGTACTTTCGTTACCTACAACACACCAATGAATTTTTCATAATTTCTGAAAGTTGAAACTCCATTTGCAGATAGGTGCTTGAAAATTTTCACAGCATTGCCTTTGGGAAAGAAGCATAATCCCCACATTTCTCTTAGCATTTAGGTGCCCAGTCACTAATTTTAAGAACGAAATCATAAAGCATTCGAAAAACTAAGTTGTACGTGAGTCAACTCTTCTGGAATATGTTTTTTTTTCCTTTCCTGCTTTTGATTTCCGTTTTCAGAAGCCCCACTCTACACTGACCTCTTTCCCTTGACATTGGCGACGTCATAAGGCCTGATGTGGGTGGCCCCGTCCCTAGTGATGATGCACAGGTCGATGTTCGAGCCCGAGTACAGGTCGTTGAAGATACCAGCAGCGACGGCATCACGCACCATCTGCTTGGCCTCCTCCAGCTGCCGACAATCATTTCATTAGGAATTATTTCGTGCTAAACTGTTGGAGAACGTGTTGTACTTTGGTTGGTATCAACCTCAGACCTGGTGTTGATTTCAACCCTCTGCAGGTTTTCCAGGAAACTATTACAGGCAGTTCGACGGTGGTAGCAGTTCTGAAATACAACCCCAGAGACAGATCTCTGAACTACCAGTAACAGTTTCCGGAAAACGTAAAAAGAAGGCTACAATCAACATTAGGTTCGAGATATACAGTAGGTACCTATAACGTCCAAGGTACAACAGGCACTTCTATGTATGTTGAGTACAGTTATGTTGTTCGCCGGTGTACGATAAACGCATACGTATGCCGCACGAGAATTTGTTTTTTAAACTAACTCAGCTAGAAAGAAGATACATTAAAAATTAACCTAGTTTCTTTTCTCTAGTTCCAACTCCAACTAAAAAAATTGTCGACGCATAATACAGTGATAGGAAGTGTCAAGTTCAGGAAAGCAAGCAAACGGAAATGTCCGGGTTGTACACTCTTTAATAATTGTTAAATATTGACTGAACACACGTCTGATCAAATACACGACTCATCTAAGCCCTGCTAAGTTGAACAAAAAAGAGCGAGCTACGCAAGTCACAAATTAAATGATAAAATAAAAGTAATTCTCCACACAAACGGCTCACCAATATTCAATAACATATGCGATCATAAAGAAATAGGCAGGTCATTTCACAAGCAGTCATATACAACACAGCAAACGGGAAAAAGAATCGAACCAATTGTTAATGAAGCTGGCCAGCAGAGCTGTCAAAGCGCAACGCTAATTTCTACGCAAACTAAGAGATACTGCTATGCACTGAAACTGTACATACATTTTATACTTAGTTACCTTAATGCTATAACCTTAATGTCAACCTCGAAGGTTGACACCACCATGCATTAATTATATTACAATTAAAAACATTTTGTTCATGTTGTGTCCAACATGATCTCCTGGAAATATTTAATACATAGTAGCACGTGTGCGATGACAAAATAATAGTGGTTTCGAGTTGTACAAAGCTAATTAAAAGGCTTAGTTTTGCCAGTTTCTTTCGGCTTTAACCATTGCATTTGACACGAAAGACTTCGTAATTTCTTCCACAATGCGGATGTTTCAGTAACAGGTTGTGGTCCGATGCATCTACAGTAAATACGATAAGAAAGATTAACGAATCACTCGCTTGCATGGAATCAAGCCATGACAGCTACTGGACTTTATGACCACCTTAACAACAGCAAAGTGACACCTCTTCTGACCACGAAATTTGCGTAGTTGTGCTGGTGAGAGGAGGACAATATATCCCAGTCTAACTTCGTCGCCACTCAGTCGAAAAATTTGTAAAATAACATGAAAATACTTTAGTGGAATTATAGACGTTTCGGTAGAGAAGTTAGAACTAGAAAGAGAAGTGGGTAGTGTGAGACGTCGGTTCAGATCAAAACGTTTGGTGTCAGACAGCCGGGTGAAAACATTGCATGACGATTACACACTAATTTTGGCATTGGTACAACTGCAGTCAAGAGCAAACAAAATGTCGACCCTGTTATGCAAGAAAGGGCTCTTGCACATACTAACGTATAAATAAAGATCATCACTGTCAAACGTACCATTTCGTGAGTAAATTGAGATACCTATCATCAAGGAAGAGCTGCAGTAAAACGATGCATTAAGATCAAGAGACCCGTAGCGTCATTTTCCTTAAAGGTGCATAATTTTCCTAGATCAAACTGAAAATCTTTCTCGAAAGCGCAAGAATTTGATTTCTTCTAACGACATTGCTGCCATTATCTCCATATTTGTAGAAATGAATAATCACTGTCAAATTTCTTTTTTCACCTACTACAAAACTAGATTCATTATTATGCAGTGCACAAATTAATTTGAAAGAAAATCGTCACCTCACAAATCAACTTGAAGCACACGCTTCCGAAGGGAAAACATGAGAAAAGAAAAAGCCCAGATCACAATGACTTGATACGTTCTAAAATGACATGAAGGAGTCGACGGTACTCATGAGGTCCCTCACATGCTGCACTCACTTCCAACTCGGGCTTCCAGCGCGTCTCGAAGACGGACATGGCAGCTAGGGAGCCGGAGCCCATCACTTGGTAGGGGCCAGCATCAGAGCTGCCGTGAGGGTGGATGCTGTACAAGGCAGGGCCGTGCTTGTCCACACCTCCCAGCACCAGCGCTGCTCCAATGTAACCCTGCAGTACAGCAAGTAGCAATCAATTATACTGAACAGATAGAACATAGTTCAGAAATGCAGCAAAATTTTACTCACAAAGCAACTTCAATAAAACGTTCGGGCAAAAACTACTCTACAAGTATAACGTGATAATGTTTAATAGAGAGCTTTTTGCCCTAACGTTTTTATTGATTATGATTCCAATTTAGGATAGAATGTGTGAGGCAGTGCAAAATTTTTATAATTTTGCAAATAAACTTAGTCTAAAATATGATCAACAAATTATTAAACTACTTTAAAATCAGTCAGTTGATCTGAACTTCAATGTGCATATGCGCTGCTATAGTTACATAACCCTTTCATTAAAACTTAGAAATTCAAGGATACTTACACAAATGAAAAGTGGCCCAGTCAGAAAAAAAGTGAAGAAAATCGACAATCAAACCTAAAATGTCATCAACATTTACTTTACTTAAGAGAAACTCTAGACTTATTCCAAACAGATAATACATCAAAGAGCAACCAACGCTGACTTTTGTCAAATTCAGCATTTTCCCCAACAGGTATGAGAAAGAAAAAAAAGAGGTCTCTCTTAAACAATAAGAGCAAAGAAGACATGTTGCCTCCAGCAACATATGTACATTCCCTTTTCCAGCAGGGTAGTACAAGGCTTGGAAATACCCTACTGATGCCAAAAACAAACGTGAATGTACAAGCATAACCTTAAATTTTCATGAATATCCAAGCTGTAATACAAAATTCTGATCACTTTACGAAATAGTCCGAAAACCCTATAGAAGAAAAAAGTATTAAAAATACAGACCTGATACCTGAAGAGCATTTGCTTGAGCATCCTGTTGGCTGTTTTGACCAGCACCTGTCGCCCTGTGTTGAGCCTGTGCAGCTCTAGCTGACTTGACATGAGCTGTGATGTCAGCTCCAAGTCCGCAGAAGTGCCTGCAAAGTGTCCACATTTTGACAAAGAGAACTTTGACTGAGCACCTACTACTGACACGGAGTACAGTCAAACACATCACAATCAAAGCTCTAATGTTCCCAAGTTCTCTCAAGACCAGTTTATGGTAGACACCAGCAGTCATTCTGTAATTTATGGTGCTCACACTATGTAGTCATTATTAGTTCATGAATAGTGCTGCACAATGCATTAACTCTTAGGTGTTATAAGGTGCTCTGAAACTGCATTACTCACAGCCTTGTTGTGCTTTCACTGCTAGTTTACCCGAATGAGTGAACCATAAATTCCTGATTCTTGTAGTTCAATACGTACTCATCTGCTCTTCAATGCATACTTAAAGAAGCATATAATGCTTAAATCTCAACACCAGCTCTAACCTCAAAGAAAGCATACTTATTTACCTAGAAATTATCTACGTTTTACTCAGCTTAGTAATTAAACTCTGGTATTTTCATTTGAATTGTAGCTAATAAAGGTTAAGCTAATTGATACTTATTCTGTCCTGGGTCCCCCCATCTATACTTGCATCATTCATACAACACAGCACCAACAACCAAGTATGAACATTAGCCTTTCCTGCTGAGAGCTGTGAATGACACAAATTTCTGGTTATCATCACCATGCAGTCCACACCACAGCTTGGCTGCCACAATGAGTATTTACTTATATTAACACTCACAAACATTATAGCTGTGGAACCAGGAGTGAGGTTGCACTCAGATAAGAAAATGTTAAGTATAGCAAATATTTTGCTTCATAATCATCATACAATTATCTCTAGTCAGGTTAAGCAAGTCCCCATTTCTGAGTATAACTCAGTATGATTATTTATTATAAGGAACAGTTTCCTGTAGGAGGAGTAGTAGTAGTAATGGTATGGATTGCAGCACTTGAGTAACCGAGTCATGATCCACCAAATGAGAAGGGATTATTTAGCATGTAATATAGGATATGGGAAATCTAAGCACAAGGCATGTTCCCACACAGTATCCTCTGAACATAGAAACAACAAGTAAAGAATGAAAAGAAGAGAATACAAAGTGGTGTGAAAATCAAAAAAGGAAAATAAGTATAAAAGACAGAAGTTTGAAAGGCCTATTTTTAGCTGCAATAACTTAATTAACAGTGCTTCCTGGAGTTGCTAATCTCCATAGCATATGACAGACAAACCTAAATAACCTAACTTTCATGCCAATCCTATGCCCTTAGAGGAGCTATTCCCCTGTAAGTTTTATGAATTGTGACATGCATGCAAGATCCAGTATGGAAAGCTCTAATTTCATCACCAAAAATTGCAAACACAAAATTCTAATCAGTCAATTTACCTCTATTTTGCAATAACTGTTGATACTTTTATCCTAAATTTGCCCTAAATCATAACACATCTAGATTCTATTCTGAAAAATATTCATAAAATTTCCAAAATAAGAATTTTATTACCACTAGCTGCTAAAAATTCACTGCACAGAATACTTAATAGTGAGGAGAACTCAGATCCTTCATAAATGATGTACTTACCAGCACCACAACAATAAATGTTGGGCTGCAAGTAGTGAATCTTGGAGCAATTTTTATCAGCAATGAGGTCACCACATGTAGCTCTGGTGTCAGCACCCAACACCACACCATCCTTGTAGATCACACCCACAATTGTAGTGCCCGTCTTGGTGGCAACGGGCATCTGAATGCCACGTGATATCAATGTGTTGTTTCTGGAATGTAAAGGTTCCACAAAATGATGCACATAGTTATATGTAATGCACTATACATAACCATGACACTAAGTAATTTTAATGAACCTATTATAGGTAGCATTGAGATCATAATTCATACATTATGGAAATGTTTACCACTTATAGCTAAATAACTGCCCTCCATTAGTATTAGAAGTGTACCTTCATCACACAGAAAATAGGATAATCACTGCTATAAACAAAAATTCTTATCAATATACTCCCAAGAATATTATTACCATAAATTTTTCATACAAACATCCATCAAACTGCAATCATAAAACTAAAATCTAATAACATTAGGATTTGGCTGTTATTCATCAATAACAAATCTCACAAATATAGACTCTCTAGACTTACAAAATGTAATTTATTATTTTTTTTACTCATTTGGCTCATAATTTCATATTATTTTATAAGAGATTCACCTGTCATTTAAATTACAATACTACTCCCAATCTTTAGAAATTTTTGATATGAGATAAGCACATAACTAATAGAACATGATATTGTATACATAAAATCGTGAAGTTTTTTCAAAAGTATGATCCATACTAAATTTCTGCAAAAAACATTTCACAGTATTGACAGCAATATATATGAACCATTTGATAATATCATATACATATTCGAATATGGTTCTCATCACTTAAAATCTATCAGAAAAGTAGCTCATAATTTAGGAGCATAGAAGTGGGAGAGCAAGTATTAAATACGTCAAAACAATGATTCTTTTAAACATTGAAAGCACAATAAATATATAAAAAACATTATTTATCATTCCATTGTAGTCAAAACTAGATATATTATTGAAAGAAAGAATATAATAGTTGAAATAACATGCTTGCTCTAACTATGCAATAGCTTGCACATAGTAAAATACCGACTTAAAGTTTTGATTCGATAATGAAACTTGGGTAAAAATATATAGGAAACTATGAAAAACTTTGTACTTACCTTTCTAGATTCTCAAACTGAAATCCAGTATGCGCTTCATCAACATCGTTTTCCCTCATCTTGCCGTGAGTAATAAACACAATCACAGGAAAACAAAGTAATCTGGTTCTACCGCTCGGCGAATGTCAAGCTTCTCGTTTCAGGCTTCTCTCAGCTATGAATGACAACACGAGTTATGTGAGTTATGTTCCGAATGGCCCTATGGTGAACTCATGGGAAAAAATTTTCCATTTCGTGAAATATGATGGCCCTTTGCGTTGAAGTAGATCAACCAGGATTTTCAATCAGTAATAGGCTAGTGTTCAAGCTACATCTTCTTCACACCAATATCAAAATCATCTATGTAGAGTAGAAAATGTTATAATTGTACTTTAGTTGATTTGTGGCCTTACGCGGTTCGCTACACACTTTTCCTGAAAAACACAAATTTTAAAGTGTGAACCAGTTTTACATCGCTTTCAATGCTTTTTAAATTCGCTGTTTCTGATTCTAATGTATTTTAATGTTAGAAACCTCCTACTGAACGCAAAGTGTAGAATAAATTAATCGCTTTGAAGATTCTTTTAGCTACAATAGTTTGTTTATTCAAACAAACTATTGTTTATTCAAATATTGTTTATTCAAATATAGCTAATGTTTTGACATATCTTAAAATTAAGGTTTTTGAGTGAATTTGTAAAAAATTTCTTCAGAAAATAAGCACGTGTGTACATTAAATACCATCAGCTGTACATTTAATTTTCTAAAACTGTAATCATCTCCGTCGATATCACGTATTAAATAGTAGTACACTACAACTTTTAGATCTTAATTTTACGTCTTTCAGGTACTTGATTTGACCGAGCGTATTAAAGTGAAATGACGACAAACTTTTATCGAGTACTAGCACGCGCACCAAGCGATCGACAAGTAACTTAGAAACAACCCCCATCAGGGAGAATAGGGTGTACCATAGAGTTAGGTTAGTTACGTTTGTCTACTCTATCGTATGTTTTGTGGATTGGTAACCCCAAGAAAGCACTGTTAAGTTACTCCAGCTATAGATAGGCGTTCAGGACTTCTATCTTTCGTGCTTCTTTACTTCTTCTACATAGTTTCATACCTTCTTTGCTATCTCTTCTCTTTGTCTTTTCTCACTCTTCTTTCTTGCATTGCCTTTTCTACACGCAGGGGATGATGTGTGGGTACACATCTCGTGCATAGATTCCCCGTTCTCTTGAGTGAATACTGAATAGTCCTATTTCTTTCAACGCTTGACAGTCCGAGTCACTGAAGCGCTGTTATCCTTACTACTGCTACTTGTGAGACTGTGACTAGGTTTTTCGGAATTTTATAAAAGTAGTTGTAAAAGAAACCAATATTTTATAATGGTTATGTAGTTTTCTATTTTAGATTCAGTGTGCAATGGATACGACCCTTAGGAATTAATTTCAAACAAGATATGAAAAATGTGTAGTGACTACTACATGACGAAGAAACCGAATGGAGCG
>VOMN01011757.1:0-12848 GCA_014899125.1 Orchestia grillus
AATCTGTAAAATGTATGTCGTGGAGATTTTGTAGAAATGTTATTTTGCAGAAATGTTATTTTGCTGAATGTAGAGCTTTCTCGCACTTGTCTTGTAGTGTTGTATTGCATTTTAAGGGATTGAGCTAAATTCATGAAAAGGTTATCGTTTTGCTCATTTTTGACCAGTGTGGCTATTCCATTCTGATGAAGAACAAAGTTAATTAGCAAAAGGGATAAAAATTTATATTTCCTAATTTTTAAAGCTCATTTCAGCTAAGACTTAATTCTCGTTGTAACAGTATCGTGAAAGCAGTTTTTTACGTATAATAATTCTAACCACACGAAATGAGCATTGATTTAAATTTTATAAAGAACTGTTGTGTACATATAGCGACGTTCTGTATCTTGTTCATAAACTCCACAGCACAAATTGTGCCTCAATATGTGAGGACTGAGCATTTCGTACCAAGCTCGGTAGTGGTGGTAAAACTATGCCGCGCGGGGGCGTGTCGCTGTTGTAAAAACTACTTCAATATCCTAATTCAATGTGTCATTCAACATTATAAACTTACAAATGACACTCTGCGAATTAAAAATGACTTGAGTATAGAAGTACTAGCCTGAGTGTATTTGAAGAAGTTCTCCCATACGCCTTTCTCCACTTTGACACACCCTCTTCGCGCATATTCCCCGTTTTTCCCTAAAATTTGAAGCTTTTGATCGTTTTACTCAATCGCCCCCAATTAATAAAAAGATATTCAGAATATAACAAACCCTTCTTTGTAATTTTCATAATCAATCGTGATTAAATTTTTTCCTAAACACGCTGAAATAACTTTCTTTTTCCAATTCAAGTTCCTCTTGTGTGTGCATGAAATGGACAATGTTGAGCGTACGACACATCACCCAGTCTTAGTGTGTCGTTTGGATATCTTATACGTTCAGCTTTTCGTTTTATGCAGGTTGGCTTGAAGTTTTAGTAGCAATATTTCAGAATTTTTTGGAGCCAGAATAGTGGACTGACTATTCGGAACCGTGACATAGAAAAACTGATCTGCACGTGCTTCGACGGCGCTCGCGGCCGTCAACATTCTCACAAAAATAATGCCACTTCACCTGAAGCTTTGCTTATTATCTCACAGGGGCAACCAAGCGCCGAGGCACGTCAGCTCTTGCTTGTGAAAGAGAGATTATTTGAAGCACAGGCTGCTTTTGTCAGCACTACAAGATTTTGAAAGCACGCTGCCTTCATGGTGTACTGATGGCCTCTTCCGTGTTTCTGTTGCCAAAATTCGTATCAATTGCGGCCAGTTGCATAATTGTTGGACCGTGAATTATCCTCTAGCAAGTGCTCATTCTATCTTCCTCACACGGCTTTCTTCATACTTTCTAACTAATGTTAAAAGAATATTTCTCAACTCTGAAGGTTCTGCTTGACGGCTTCAAGGGCTCAAATTTTTAACTCAAATGATTTTGTGCTTTTATCAAGCACTGCCAAGTAATCTGGCAGACCTGAGTCAGCTGCTCCGACGATTTGCATTCTGCTAGTCTAGAGAGGCTCTGTGGCAGTGCGCTTGCCTTTGCTGAGGAGGTCTCCGGTTCGATTTTGGAGATGCGCTTTAGCTGATCTTTACATAGTCACCGAGGGCTTTCCTTGAGAACTGAGAAGAATAGGCCTCGCATTCCCTACTGCACGGAGGGGTTCAAGTGGGTACCGGCTCTACCGGTGGTAATCGCCATTGCGCCATGTCAGAAATTACATGGCAACTAAAACCCAATGTGTTGTGCGTCGACTTATTTGAGATAATTTTTTCTTTCTGTCTGCGAGAAACATGATTATGCTCTCACGTGATTATATTTTTATTACAATGTGAGCTACCTTTTCTGCAGATATTGGTTTCTGTAACTAACCCCTGGTCAAATTTTTTTATTTAAATTAATATATTCTCGCGTTCCTCTCCAAAAGTGTGAAATCATAAATTTAATCCTAATTTTTGTTTTTTTATTTAATTCTCCATTTTACGTATGAAGAAATACCACGCTTCGCGTGCTGAACTTGCAGCATCCTATCTTTAGCCTTATAATACATCTCACGTGCTGTCATGTTCTTAGTCTTGAGTGATTTGCTTGCGTTGAGAGAAAAAAACGGGCAATCAAGTCTTTTATAATGTTTTTCTCTCAATATTTTCGAAGGCATTAAATCCGAAGCGACAGGAGCTGCCTGCGCTTGCTGCTATGCTGGCTGGGTGCCAGGGTGTGCCTGTGCCCGCCGAGGTCTTGCACTTAAAGGTCCTCCGCGTCTTAATTAAGGATCTTAATGAATGGGCTACTTCATCTATACCTCTACTGGGGAAAATTGTAACAGTTTGTTATAAAAGTCTCGCATCAGATTTGCGTGGGCAGAAGTTTTTTCAGTTTTTTCTAGGCTGAAAGTTCTGTACGAAAATTAATTGAATGTCATGCTTGTCATTACTGTCGCAGAGCGTTGTAATCAGATTTGTCAGCTTCGGAAATGTATCGGTACTCGCTGTATCTGTCAAGTCGCTTAAGAGACCGAACAGCCATGTCGTTGCCGCTGGTGCATGCGCTTGGCCTTCTAAGAAATATTTTCAGCCCCAGTTTTTCGTAAGGATATTTTACTCCACATTCTCATCGTAAAGAATGATAGAGAACGTGTTTCTTTTTCAATTTTTACTGAGAAAAAATTTGATGCCCTTTTGTCCCAAAACCAACACACAAATGTGTGGCATAATTTACTATGGCACACGTGACGAATACTGCAAGACTTTTGTTCGGAATTCTGTCGACCTAAACACAATATGGCAACCTCTTGTGGCAGGGCATACACGTTAGCATAGCACGGCTTTAGTTAAACCCGTAAAAACTGGATTAATGAATTTCTTGAATAATTCACAAGTCAGTAGAGCAGAAAAGATACTTTATTGCCGAGAGTACGGTAGATGGATTTATTACATGCGGGAAACTTGATTATTTTATCACACTGCAGTGTTAAGCTGTCAAGGGAATGTTGAGATTTCTCTGAATGCATTTATATATTTCCAAAATGTCATGCCTTCATTGTTCATTTCATTGGCTCCCTGCTTGATGATTGTGATAAATTGTGAGAAACTGAGCAGTGCAATGAGCAGTAAGCCGGAGTATTTGCTTTACCATCATGTCTAAGAAATCTCTCCACAACAGCAGATTTAGTGTGAGTAGATGGGAGTACGGTTATACGTGAAGGGTTGCGCATTAACTATGGGTATTCTGATTTTGAATTTTCATTGCGTATTTCAGCTGGTAATAATAAAACTTTTACTTTGATATGTTTCCATTTATGATTTAATAGTTGTATATGATGCAATCTTCCCAGATCATGTCTTTAGCTGATGGTATTGAGATTAAACTTCATTATTCAAATTTGGACAAAAAATAGTATAATGGTTTACAGGTTTCAATTCTGGGTCAGTGACGTTAAATGTGACTGGGAAAGCAGACACCAATATGCAGCGTCACCACCATATCATCAATCGTAGTAGACCCGACTCAAAAGAGCACGAATAATCCTCACTCTGACTATGGTTTTGACTCCACGCAGGCAGCTGCTTCATTTCAAAACATATTTCTGACTCAAATACTCCATTTCTTACAGCGCATTTCTCACTTCACCTCTCCGGGTCAATATTAATTACGGATATTAAATTTCAGTATGCTCATCTTTGTCTCTGAATCTTCATTTCTGCGTATTCCTATAGCATTTCAAATATTTCAGCTCCAACGCCAAATTCTTAATTTTGAAACCCATTTCTGATTCTGAAATACGTTGGAGATTTCACTGCTTTGGTTTCACGTACTTTACGTACATATGCTATGTTCCTTATTATTTTTCTCTAACTGTTCATCTCCACACACACAGACAGAGCGATTCAGCAAGTTCAGTTCCATAACCCCGCTCTTGCCTCTCTCCCAATGTGTAAATAGTCCGCCCCCACAGCTGGGCGCGCGCCAGACCGACGTCTACCCAAGACCACCTGTTCGAGCGGCGGCACGCGGACTTGTGGAGATTAATGACTGGGGATGTAGGGGTCGGCGCGAATAACGAGCAACAGTTTGCCTTGTTTTGTGGGTCTGATCTCTCGCAAGAAAGAAGAATCTCATTCCGTGATTTTTCCAGCAGCATGAGTCGTGTTCGAATTGATTGCGCTCGGCTACTGGAAGAATTTGTCCCGCTCGTCTTAACTTGTGTGGCGACGCGAAGTATGGGAGTTTTTGGACGTGTTTTAGCTAGTGAATCTTCATCTTTTTTGAGGTTTTACGCATATGAGACATCGCGGCATAGAGCAATTAACTGTGAATTTTATCTTAAGGTTATTAATGTAGGCGTTCTTGCTTTTTCTTTGTTACGTTTTATTTTCATGCGTTAGATGGGGGATGTTCTTCAATGAACGGAGAGATGGGATTAGTTTCTTCACATTTTCTTAGTCGATGCGAAAAAGTCTCGTGTGAAGCGGTACATCAAATTTCCGACTGATTAAAAGTGTTGAAGTATGTACGATGTATGAGGACAATAAACCGTCAAGATGGAGCTACAACGGCAGCAAATTTGAAGGATTTCAACCAGCCATCATCGCGGAGCTGTCAGACAAATTTAGATAATAGGGGAAATGAAGTTTCTGCGCGCTGAAATATATCAGTTTATGTATTTGATCTTCTTTGTGGGCACAGTTCCAAACGCTGCCATTGTGATAGCGGAAAAGTTGACTTCTATGGACACAGAAAAAAAAAGTTTAAACTCGGACTTTCAGTATTTCAGAAATCGGATTATTTTTTTATGAATGAAAAGCGTATACAAGTTTTGATGTTACATTATGGTAAAATTTTGCACATTAGAAACAATACTCTATTTTGGAGATATCAAAATACCGTTTCATTCATTTGAATAACTCAGAGGTTCGTCGCACTATAGGTAAGAGCCCTGCGTTGCTATAAGTAAGAGCCCAACCAACCATGGTTGGTTGGGCCGTCCTTCCGTCTTTGTCACGTTCCTACAATGACACTATGGAGGCAACGCAGGTTAGCATTGAGTTCTAGTTCAAATCCGCTTCACAGGTGCATTTTCAGTGGTGGAATTTCAAAGAGTTATTTTGGCAGGATAAGTTGCTACTTGTTCTAAATAAAGCTGCTACTCGTTCTAAATAAAGCTGCTACTCAGGACTAAACAATATTCTTCTGAACCGTGAAAGTGATATCGTGATTCATTTCTTACTCGTGTAACTGGCTACTAACGTATCTCGCCGAGGCTTTATTTTCGAGAGCGTGTTCTAAGGAAACGAGTCGGTGGCTGGCTCCATGCGTACCTCTGGGGAGCTGCGACCGAGCTGCGAACCTATCAAATCTTCTTTAATGGTTTCCTGTACCACATCGGTGCCTTCGTAGCTATGCTTCCAGACAATTTATTCTGACAGTCTGTTTGCCTGTGCGTTCTCTGCTTGCGCTGTTTGAAGTTGCAGCAGGGCCATGCTTTAGTTATCGTTCAGGAAGCTGACTTAAAAAAAGTGCTCTGCTGAAAAGAAACGTAATTTCAGTAACATTCAGAAGAAACTTGGAATATGCAACGAGAACTCGACCTTTCTTTGGGGGTCTGGCAATTTATTTAGTGTTTATCATTTTCCTCGTTTGCAGGCTATTTTTCAGATTTTTTTATGAGTGTAATTTTATTGAATATGTATTATTTCTAATGAAAGAAGAATCGGTGTTCCTTGACTAACTTTAAACTTGTTTATGTTGAAAAGTTTTTCTCACAGTACTTTATGCAATTTCAATCTCGAAAAGGCCTCGCATTTCGTTTTAAAAATGATTTTTTTCACTCTATTTTATTGGGAATAATTCAATTTTTCGAAGCCCAGACTCGGTTTTCCCTGGTGTACAACTGTTATACTTCCTAATGATATTCTTGCCTGCTTTATTCGTTCTAACTGTGATTATCTTTTCCGTTTCAGGAAGAAGATGCCCCCCGTCGCATGTGTTTAGTCTGCGGAGACGTGGCGTCAGGATTCCACTACGGCGTCGCTTCCTGCGAGGCCTGCAAAGCTTTCTTCAAACGGACTATTCAAGTGAGCTTTGTTCTTATTCTCGTTATTTTTGTTCTTATTCTCGTTAGCTTTGTTGTTATTCTCGTTAGCTTTGTTGTTATTCTCGTTAGCTTTGTTGTTATTCTCGTTAGCTTTGTTGTTATTCTCGTTAGCTTTGTTGTTATTCTCGTTAGCTTTGTTGTTATTCTCGTTAGCTTTGTTGTTATTCTCGTTAGCTTTGTTGTTATTCTCGTTAGCTTTGTTGTTATTCTCGTTAGCTTTGTTGTTATTCTCGTTAGCTTTGTTGTTATTCTCGTTAGCTTTGTTGTTATTCTCGTTAGCTTTGTTGTTATTCTCGTTAGCTTTGTTGTTATTCTCGTTAGCTTTGTTGTTATTCTCGTTAGCTTTGTTGTTATTCTCGTTAGCTTTGTTGTTATTCTCGTTAGCTTTGTTGTTATTCTCGTTAGCTTTGTTGTTATTCTCGTTAGCTTTGTTCTTATTCTCGTTAGCTTTGTTCTTATTCCCGTTAGCTTTGTTCTTATTCTCGTTAGCTTTGTTCTTTTTCTCGTTAGCTTTGTTCTTTTTCTCGTTAGCTTTGTTCTTATTCTCGTTAGCTTTGTTGTTATTCTAGTTAGCTTTGTTGTTATTCTAGTTAGCTTTGTTGTTATTCTAGTTAGCTTTGTTCTTATTCTCGTTAGATTTCTCATGATCATCGAGAGTGTCCGGTCTTTTGTTCACTGAGAAGTTGGGTTCACTGAGGAGTTGGGCTCACTGAGGAGTTGGGCTCACTGAACCCAATAATAGCGCTCGCTGAAATTTATACTCAGTCAATGGAGGATTGCCACACGGGCTCCAATAGATGTCTTACTGATAAGGTCTCTTCAATGATTAATACTTCGAGTTATGTTTTTCGTTGACAATTTTACTAAGAATATTATCGTGTACATCAATTTTCTATGATTAGGTTGTTAACTTTTAGGGAAGGAAATTGTTATTTCAATACAAAATCAGTGATGTGAACGTTATTGTTTTCACTTTTAAATCACTTTTGTTCGTAAATTGAAGCTCTTGTTGAGGGATTCATATGGTATTCGTCCAAACCATTTACTATTTACGCGTTGTTTAAGTGTATTTTGCTACCTTTTTGTCTAATTTTTAAATAGTTCCCTTGTTTATTTGCACTTTTGAAATAAAAGTTTTTATTGTGAATCATTTACTTACTGTTGATTTCAAGCTCACTAATTATGGAATTGATATTGAAACTGCCAGAACACTTTAGTGTTCTTAAGTGTTTTGTTTGTTACTTTGAGTTTCACATAAATGGTTACGGTTGTATTTTGAATAGCCTCGCCCTGGTCATTGTTATAACATCTCAGCTGCATTACGAACAATTTGAAAGTGTAAATGTCGATGTTTTTGAAATTTTATTTCTCGGATCTTTGGACTTGTGGTAAAACTCTCGCTTACTGTTTCTTTATTACCTTCAGCATATGGAAGAGTTTCATCAGTATCATTTGCATGTTATGACAGTACATCAGCGTACGTTATGTGTAGTATCTTAAATAATTTGAAAACCTCGTAGCTTCTTTGCCATGAATTTTATCTCAAGGGCCTTCACCGGCAAACGTTCTTTCTGGTTTGTATCCGAGTGGTTATTTGGCCCGAGCCCAAATCTGGCACTCATTCGATACGCGTACGTGACACTTGTGCCGAGGTCTTTTACATCTCGTGATCGTACGGTACATTTGATAGTCATTTTTGAGCCAACTGGTATCGCTTAAGAATTCTTCTCTTCTAATGTTAGACTTCGGAGAATTGATAGGTTCTATTGACCGCCCAAGATACTTAAATACTGGCATTAATGTCCGTAGATTTAAATTCTAACTATGTTCTTGACTAATTTAAATGTTTTCTGATTTCACGATTATTTTTCATTATGAAGGCAAGATATCTCAGCATTGTCATAAGGTCATTTGCTTCATTTTAATGAATACTTGCCTCGTAGCTATAATGCGACTAACTGCCTATTTTATGAATCAACGTTTGCCGAATGGCCTCCGCATGCACTGAGGGCCATCTTGCGTCCCCTCGTTGCCTTGTCAGTGTCAGAACTGACCGCAGACAACGGCCATTATTGCATCCCTTCTTCCACAGTTAGAGTTGAGGGGAATTTATTATACATGTCTTCCCCGGCTACCGACTCTGTACGTGTGCTCATCACTGGTCTACTTAATTGTTGGTGGTCTGTGTTAAATTTATTTCTATAAATTTTTAAAGTTTTTTTTGCTTCAAATTGAAAAAATGCAAATTTACATTTCATGTAAATAAACACTTTTAAAATTTAGCCTTTAAACCTTTTCAGACTCTTCACGTCTCATTTTTTCTTTCAATTCTACCCATAAATTGTTTCTACAAACTCTACTGCTATTTTTTCAATAACCAAAACTGTTGTTCAAATGGAATGGCGTTACCGAGTGTTTTTTGTGCGTTCGTGTTCGAAGGATCGCTCTTTGATAGTTTGTTTTTGAGTCACTTCTCGCTCGTGCTGCGTTGTCGAGGTCCTTAAATGGCTGTCTTTCTCTCTCACTCTCTTTCTCTCTCTCTTTCTATTCGCGAGAAAGGCATCTCAATCCTCTGTCAAAGAAAGCCGTTTTTGCTGCCGCTGGGTGTTGCAATCCTTTTGGCACTCTAACATGAAACGAAAGATTAAGTATTTTCTGTGAATTTATGTCTCTATGGGAAGTAAGACGCTATGGGATCACGCCTCGCCTCGCTCGTGTTCAGACTCCACGAAGCAATTTTTGTTCAAGCCCGTTGTGAACAATCTGATTTTTTTCTTCAGAAAATTCTGTTGTTAAATTCAGGGTAGAAGTATTTTAAAGGTACGCTAGTTTTGAAGCTATCAAGTTTCATAAAAATTTGCTTCTGTTATCGAGGAAAGGCCTTGTGACATCACGTGCTATTTTTGTACATTAAGTNAATGAGTGACAGAACTTATCAATAACGGAAAAGCTTCTCTCACTTATAAAAAGTACTTCTGACATAATTTAGTTAGTTCACAATATGTATTTCTTCCGAACCCATGATTAGGAGTATAATAATACATCCTTAGCCTTATAAAACGGCAACGCTGTAGAGCATCGTGAATGAACACAAAACTATATTAATAGGAATTTGTGAAATTAAATACTAGTATATAGTATTGATATTTTCACGTATGCTATTAGTATTCAATTCAAATATCTATGACCCTTAGAATAAATTTCATGTGTTGAAATTCCAATGCTTCAGGAGTAACAAGCAAACAATTTAACTAAACGAGTTATACGAATCAATTGATGGAAATACCTGTTGTATTCAAATGAAATTTTATACGTCGCTTTAAGAGGTGTAAGAGGTGTCGTCCCATTTAGAAAGCACGTGGAAACCGCTGGCCTTTAGCTCCCTTTAATCAACGTGTTGGCTCAAGCGTGCGAGACACATATATTGAAGTTTCTCAAGAAATGTGCAAGTTAGTACACCTCTAGCTTTCAACTCTCTTTCATTGATATGATTCCTTTTTCATAGTCAAGTTCGTATACATTATTTTTATGAACATATCGTCGTATTTTTCATCATTACACGATGTGTGTTAAGTTGAGCTTCTTTCAAATCACCGAGAAAGAATGCTTTTTTAAAATTTAAGATCCACTAGCTCTGATTTTCTCGGCTCAGTAGTTTCTAAAGTTTCTTTTACATTCCTCGAGTTTTCCTTCAGACTTGAATAATTCATAAATCTTGTGGCCTTCGTGTGAGCCTCAGAAAATGGGTAATAAGTTCGAGCGTCTGTCTCTTGCGGTGCGGGGCGCTAAGCAGACGTGTCATTCTTGTCTTGCTTATCACTGGGATCAAAAATGCTCCCACTTGCCGTTACAACTTCGTGCTCGTATTTTTAATGCCGCTCTTTTATTTGGATTGTGCCAGTGAAGGCGCTGCGTGACGCCTCTCTGTCGACGGGCAGCGGTCATGCTTGACATAGTTGTCTCGACAGCCTCTCACCTCCTTGCATTTTATTTTCAGGGCAATATCGAGTACACGTGCCCGGCCAACAAGGATTGTGAAATCAACAAGAAGAGACGCAAAGCTTGCCAGGCGTGTCGGTTTACAAAGTGTCTATCCGTGGGCATGCTGAAGGAAGGAGTCAGGTTGGTGTCATAATTACAGAAAAATATAATTAATTGATTTTTGAGGGCTTATGTTTTCATCCCGTGTTAGTGTTAATTGTCCAGTTAATTATTTGTTAATTGTATTTGACCTCCAAAGTATATCAGTTTTTTCTTTCATCGATACAATGTAATTTGTTCTGTTATTAGTGCTTTGGAATTAGTTTATAGCTGCATGGTATGAAGCACATACTCACACGTGACCAACTCCAAATGTCGGCACGAATTAGATTCTTGTAGACGAGTATCATTCCCAGTCAAACTTTTTCACCGGAGTGCATCTATAATTATCTATAATTTTGGCCACCCAAGTATTTTTATCTTGCAAATTTTGTCGATGGGATGGTAAAATGGTAACTGGGTTAGCTAAACAGAGTTCGCCTGCCGTTATTTATAGAGAAATGATATTCAGTTATACTGCTACTATTTTGGTCAGCTGCATTCTCTCGAACGTTTATTTGACAAGTGTAGCTCATTAATCAAATCGTAAAAATTCTGAAGGTTTCGTTTGTTAACGTTTGACAGCTTCTCGTCGTGCGACTTACGACCTTAGTTTTATTCACGATTTTTCGTGTACTTTTTATTCACGTCCTTACTGCCAGCTTATTGCTCTTCTGTGTTGTAAACTTCATATCTACATTCAGGCGACCTTCACGTATGACGTAATTATTTTAAGCAACATTTGGTTAGGATTTTAAATTTATAATTTCAAGTATTCGAATACGTAAAACTAAAAAATTTCAATGTCAGTCGAATAGCGCTTCAGATAAATATATCACATGTCGAAAATCGCCTCTAGTTCTATTTTTTGGCTTTTCTGTTGTATGTTATATCCCAGTGGTGAGAGAATTCACTACTGGTCTTTGAAGTGCGATTACGCTGCGCTTTGCAAATGGCAGCACTACTTGGCTGGTCGATGCGAGCAAATCAGAGCAAAAGGTTACAGCACGTTGGTGTTGTAAGTGTTGCTTTATTTAAGCTGCCAATTAAACGCTACTTCCATTTGACGAGCTACTGGCAGAAATAGTGTTGAAAGAGTACTTGAAAGCTCGGTTTTCTTTCTTGGTGCGTTGCACACCTTATATTGAATTTTTTACCCATGATTTTAGGTGCAGGGATTACGACTTATGTCTTTAAAAATTTAATTCCCTTCCATTTATGTTCAACTTTGACTTGATATATTACAGGCGGTAAAATTAGAAAGTTATAGTGCTTAACAACCCTACCACATACATATTTCATTGAGTTTTAGATGGGCTATTTTTAATGGCGTAGAAAGCTTGATGCTGTACTGTGTTGATATTTGCATTGTTTCAGCTATTGCGTACCTGATTTTAAAGAAACCTTCACTCATTTTATTAAATTCAATATAAAACTGAGGATTGATGATGAACGATAGGATTTTTTTGCGAAAGGGACGCGAATATTCTTCCAAGCACCTGAATTTACCACTTAATAAATAATCCGGTACTCATAGTATGAAGAGTAGCAGTGCATAAGTATTTATTTATCATCTAATTCATGTATTTATTTTTCATAGTACCAGGTGAAGTTATGATTTAATAGACATACACTGTTAAGTTACCAAAGCTTTAGCTATGCCTTCGAAATTTGACTTCCGTGCTCACTTTGCTTCTTTCAGTTTTCATACCTTCCTCGCTAGCTTTTCTTTGTCTTTTCTTCCTCTTCATTCTAAACTTGGTGTTTCTATGAGCAGAGGATCCTGTGTGGAAACACACCGTGTGCATAGATTCTCTGGTTTCTGTAGTCCATCTGAAATGATCTCCTTTTTTTCGATCTCTTCGGATCTCATTTCATGTGGATAAGAAGCTTCTAGTCATGACTATTTAACTATTTACTAAGTAACTATTTTAAATAATGAAGCATATATTATGCTTACATCACGCAATTGTCGAACATTGACAGTACGTTGTGATACATTTTCCATTTTTGGTGTTTGCAAATCCTTTTGGAGTCGTTACGAATTTTTGTCAAGAAACTCAGCTATTTCAGCGAGTGTTACCAATTTTGTAGCCTACGTATTGCGTATCACCTCGAGCCCAGTGCTAGAGGAATATTTCGCTGTCAGTCGCAACAGCAAGTGGAGGTGTTGATGTGGCGGGCGTGTAAACAAGGCACCGCAATCTTGCTACTTTTTCTCACCACAAACATGTTGGCAACGCCAGCGTTTGTCGAGTGGTGAAGTTAAATGGGACTAAAAAGTATTCGTAACGTACCAAATAATGTACATTTTTCGCTTATAAACATTTTTCGGGAAACCTTGGAGAATTGCGAGTCCTACATAAGAAAGCGCAAGATCAAACACCTCAGGTAATGTTTAGAGAACGAGAATTCATTTAAAAATCTTCAAACAGTAACCAGAATAGGAAAACAGGGTGGCCAATATTCTTAACGTTCAATATTATCACTATGTCGCATAGTCTTTATTAGCCAGAACCGTTCGTAGGCGATGTTTGTATAAAGAAATGAGGGTTTTGCAGAAGTTTAGAGGTATTTTCTCCTATTCTTCAAGGCAGAATTGTTCCAATTCAACCAGATTTGATGGTTTTCTCATTCCAACTTGAATCTTCAAT
>VOMN01011761.1:0-25447 GCA_014899125.1 Orchestia grillus
GTGAGGTCTACCCTGACAGGGGTGAGGTCTACCCTGACAGGGTTGACCTCCTCCACCCACACAAACTCACCTTGCCCCCCGCAGAGCTGCTGGCGTCCAGGTCCCCGTGGTCGACCCTGACGAACGACTCCAGCTGTGCTGACACACCTGATCCTGTCGACACGCTGCTGCTGGCGCTGCTCTCTGATTGGTGCAGCAGGACAACCAATAGCAGTCAATGCAGTTGGATGAGGCTAAAGCATGGTTATTATTGTTCAGTGGATCTATGAAATTATTAGAAGTAAACAATGATAGATGATGCTAGTGTATCCTATCTGTGTTTAAGTGGTGCCTGTACAACTATTAAGTGTAATGTCATTAGATACTAATCGTTACTCTTACAAACTATGAGAGTAATTCAATCAAGAATAAATTAACTATCAAAGTGAGCAAATAAGCCCTAAATTACTCACCATCAAGATACATAAAATTTCAGTTAGAAATATAAAGTTGGAAAAAGACTAAGTTTAGAGCCACTTATACATCCCCCGATCTCCAAAGCTAACCTTCACATTGCAACCATCCAGCAACCCAACTCCTACCCTAAACCAACGCAAGCTCCAGTGGCAGCAGCACACATTTCACCTAAATTGACGGCAGTGAAAGGCTGCGATGCCTCAGCTGACTTGGAGGCCGGGAGAGAAGGAGAGGAAGACAGGGAAGACTGCCGGGAGTGACAGCTCTGCTGGTCTGTGGCACGGTCTGCAAGCTCATCCCCCGCAGACCATGTCTGCACAATGACGCAGTTAGTCCACAGGCCCTGAGATATTTCAGATCAGGGTGTAAGGTAAGCCTAACATTGTCTTCATTCAAAGTACGATTTAAAAAAAAGAGTCCATGAATAACCACAAATTACCATCAACATTTAATAGCAGGCCTGGGAAAACATAAGTTCTGTGTCCTGCTAAACTTACACACACTCTGGTCTGCACAACAATGCAGCTAGTCCACAAGCTCTGGATTGTTGCAGATGGCATTCTTGAATTGCCTCAGCTATAACCATTCAATGACCAAGTAATTTCCCCAATAAGCCAGCAATTCAGTGTTGCAAGAAAAACAAGCTGCAGTCTTATGTATACTCATTCTCATTTCAAGCCTGAAAGGACTAACTAATTATTTAAGGGAAAAAATACCACAACAGCAGTCAACCACATTCTATGAACTCATATGCATTTCCACCCCAGTTTTCAGCCAAACAATTAGTAATGGTACAGATTACAGCAGTTCAGTGACTCAGACTATGCTGCACCAAAAAAGCAGGAACCATTCAATGTGGACTGTACAAAATGGGGAATCTATGCTCAATGCATGTCTCCTTTGTATAGAAACTGCAAGTTAAAAATGCAAGATAGAAGCAATAGAAAAGAAGGTATACAAATTCAAAAAAGTAAAGTGGATACAAAAGAAAGAAGTCCCAGAAGCCTTCTTACTTCACCCACAGCATGGTCAGTTTTGCAGCTATAGATTTCAACTTTTGATATGATATAAGTATCAATGAATGTTTCACAATGAAAAATACATTTTCAAACATTTAAACAAAACTTCACCAGATGGTTCCCATCATGGTAAGATTTTTAAAAACAAAAGCCCATAAATCCTGGAAATTCCTATCAACAGCTAATTGCACACCTTTTTATTTTCAATGAGCAGTTAACCTCCCCTTCTGTCAGTCTTGATGCACAAAAATGTGCGCCACAAGACGTTGGCTAAAAATTAGGTCCTGCTAGAAGGTAGATGCATCAGTTACTTTTCACACCACCTAATACACCACATGCTATGACAGGCAACATTCATTGTACAGGAAAAAAACTAAAAAACTTACAATGATAGGTGGTGAGGGATCTGCAATGCCTCTTTGACTGAAAGACCCAGGTAGCCATCCTCTTACTACACTAGCATACTGCCTGTGCTTCATCATAGATGCAAAGTAAGGCAGCCAAACTTTACAATTTTAGCTTTATTATACCAAACCACTCCATTTTAGGTATCCAGTTTGAGCCTCTAATGGTTCTTCTTTATTTCCTAACAAATAACTAAAGCCAGAAAATATAATTTATTTGCTGTAGTTTCAGTGACTCATATCTATGATGTGACGGAAAATCCTTTGTTTAATCACTAATCACTGAGATGAGTTTTGAATTTCTGTCCTATGTTAATACTAAAGAATGTGCACAGTTCCAAGGCAACCAGAAAGCAAGATGATCCAAGTTTTAGCTTTATAATTAGATAAAAACAGTCAAGTACATCCACCAGACCCTGTATATACCTGGGTGCATAATTATAAATCTTAGTTACATAACCTCTGAACTTAGCATTCATTCTTTCACTGTGTGGCACTGATCTCCTTAGTCATCAAGAATGCTCACCAGTGATGAGTGACTGAGAATACCAGCCATGGAAAATCAATCATTAAATCTACATTCAAGTTTCTAGTAACACAAATTTCATTTTATGAACAACTAAGGATACAAACATTTTAACCCTTTCCCTGCAATGACCAATCTCATTAGTCATAAAGAATGCTTACCAGAGATGCATGACAGAGATCAGTGATGAAAATGGTTAGCATTTATGATGACTGAGGAGATCAGTCCCACAAAGGGGAAGAATTAAAATATTATTTTTCATTACTCATAATACTGTGAATTTGGTATTACAGGAATTCTGAATATTTAACATTTTATGATTGATTTTCAATGACTGATCTTAGTCATTCATCACTGGCAGGCATTTCCAATGACTGAGATTAGTCCCACACAAGAAAGGGAGCTACCACAGTTCAAACTCGGGAACATGATGTGACAACAGATGCCTTAGGCACTTACAAGTTCAGTCTTAGCAGGTGCTCCCACTCCAAAGCTCAGGTAATTTTCCAGACTCGCATTTCTGGAGTGCGACGGAGACACTGAGGCACTGGCAGATGTTGCTCTGCCAGACTGTGTGGACTTTCTTGCAGTATTTGCAGACTTAGGAGACCCCCGGGATGATGAAAGACCCCCAAAGTAAGAATGGAGGCTGCCAGGAACACTAGATGAACCTGGCAGGCTTGTTGTAGACCTGAAGGCAAACTTATTTTTAATCCAAGTCTCAACTAGACAAATTAGACTAGATTAGATTATTAGTTAGTTCAGAGCTCCATAGTCCCACATAGAATGGCATCTGAAGAGAGCTAAAAGAAGAAACACATTTAGTATGGACTTTCGAAAATACAGAATCTATACACAGGAGTGTTCCCACACAGGATTCCTTGCACATATGAACAAGTTAAAAAGACAAGGAAGAAAAGGTAAAGAAAAATCAACAAAGATGGGACAAATATAGAAAAAAGCACAATAGACAGAAGTCTTAGAGGTCTAGCTAGAGCTAAGGAAACCTAACAGTGTCTCCCCTTGTGATGCCAGTCCCCATAGAATAGTAAAGACAAACCTAGCTAACCTATCCCTATTGCATATGGGCTATCTTGTACATCCTGAGGGGTTTCCTAGCTAAAACATAGAATATAATAGACTGATAAAACAGCCATGAAGCACACTGACCTTCACTCACAACACTTGAAAGTACAATGAGATATGAATTTTATAGTTGATCAAGGTGAAGTTAGGTTGTACCTTTGTTTCTTTGGTGCCATAAAGCTTTATTAATCATAGAGATAAATCAGGTAAGAACTAATATATTCAAAACACAAATTAATTGAAATAATAGTATGTGAGTTATCAAGATAAAACCAGAAAATCCCATTATTTAATCACCATGTGCACAATTTCAAGCATTCAAATTATTCAATGGAATATGTATTAGCTAGCTTTTACTTCAGTTACTCAAGAACAAACAGGCATGCAATGGTACTATCCAGACATAACTTTATCTTTATTCAGTCCATCACACTTAGCCATCATTAACAACTCAGATGGTATCACTTTCAGTACCTCCAATTTGACATACAACCTACTCTCTAAAATATGCATACACACTTGAATCATTTCAGTTAGACTCATTTCATTCATTTGCTATGACATGACAATAACTTGAACAATATTTAGGTTGGATAATTGACTTGGGTAGCTCATATGTAATAATTCTACATAAATGCACAAATAATTTTCAAATAGAAGTATGTGTGTTTACAAAAATTAAGTTAACTTGTGCAGTTATCAACAATAGAAATAAGAAAAAGTAGTTTTAAAAACTATCTAACAGCAGTCTAAATGATACCACATAAAGAGCAAATTTGTCAATATTGGATACTCAAACACCAAAAGAAACATGCTCATAGTAAAAATGCAAAATATCAAATTCACTTAGCCAAACCACATTTAAATGTAGTACAGGATGATTATCAAATATACACTTAAGGTTAATACAATTGGTTGTATAGATAAGTCACAATGCAAGGAATAATGAAAATAATGAGAGGAAATAGGAATATTCACGATATTTTGATGGAATTGCTCACTTTCTGAATAAAAAATAAAATATTCTGAAAAATAAAAAATAAAAATAAATTAGTTTTCATGCCTTCTATTGCCATAAAATATACTCAAAAGTATAACATAAAATAACATAACGGAAGAAGAAACCTCAGTGCCCAAATTGTCCCACTTTAACAGCATCTGAAAGTCCCTCAACCCTGACATCTTTGTTACAAACTTCCAACAATTGAATAAATTAACATATGGACTGTTAAAATCTTTCAAGTAATTCAAAACTTTAAGAAACTACACCAATTTGTTTAAAGCATAGGTACTAATGAAAAAAATATATTAAAATACAAATCCAGATCAGTGTTTTACTTACCCATATGCAGCAGCTGAAGCATGCTGATCAGAAGCAAGCTGTGATTTATTTCGGTTTGCAGAACTCTTGAAAATTCTTGACTGTTTTTCTGTAGTGAGAACTGATGCTGCTTCAGAGTCTAATTTGTTGAGCAGACTTTCAGCTTTTCCAGCTAGGTCACTTATCCAAGCCATGCTGGGAAAATAACTGAAATGATATTTATAAATAAATTACCATATGTTCTGGCAATTAGGATAATTGCAGCACAATTGACTTGTGATCTAACTTGTTTGAAACATTATTGAGCACTAATTTTAACAAGTATCTTTAACTCTTTCTTGCACTAATTTTTTATATTAAAAACAAATTTTAGATAATCTGACAAAAGGAAAATTAACACATTGACTGTGAAACGAGCCACCGGTGGGTCGTTTTCCCCCTAGGAAAATAATATCATCGCAGCCGTGTTAATGTCTTGAATAATATTGCTGACACAGAAATATATTGCACGTAACTTTCCTAGTGCAGATTTAACTGTTTATGATAAATCTGAATATCAAATCCAGCACAATTTATATTTTAAGTTATTAATAATTAAATACATTGTTTAAACACACACAATTGCACTACTATATTTATAAATAATTTAAGTAAGGTTAAATTATCTAACCCAAATTAACCTTTGTCAATTATCATTTTGCAATATAAAGAAATGCTAAGAAAAATGCAAAGTGTTGCCAGAACTTGTGCTGGGATGGCAACCTGACATTAACCAGAAAGAATGAATAATTGTATACAACTATCAGATGAGTCATATGACAGGAGGTGCAGTCAAGGATTTATAATAGTCTTGTTAACTAAAACTTAGATTAACTTAAAAAATTAAAATGAAATCACTAGCTCATTTTAAAGCTTAATAATATGCATAGACCATACGTGTTAAACAACTGTTACAATGCTACAGTCTTGCATTTATCATAGATAAATATTAGTGATGGCTTAATTATTAGATAGGAAAAAAATTTCAAACCTGCTTCAAGTGCTTTTCTAAGTGCTTTTTAAGTGCTTTTCTGTTTTCAATAGTGCCCTTCAGTCTCCAATGTCTGCAAAAAATTAATTAGGAAATTACCTGCCTAAATTTTTTTATTAACTGTACAAAAAATGTGTTAACTTTCACATTCATTTAAAGACACAAAATTTATGGAAGCAACAGAAAATTTTGTATGCCAATTTACGTTCAAAATTTTAATTAACAAGGATTATGTACAATAATTAAGCCTTATTAAGCTTAGGTTACATTAGGTTAGGTTAAGTTGGAGCAGGTTAGGTTACTTTATATATAAATATTAGAACAATCATTACAGATAAAATCACCAATATCTCAAAATAAATTCATTTGTGCCAAGTTTTATGTTCAGATTAACAATTCATAAGTAAAAATATACAAGAAAAGTTATTAGCCATATGTTTCTGTGATAGTTGTAATGAAGTAAAAATTAACTGAAATATGGACCGATGGTCTAAGGTGAAAAGACATATTATACACGACCATGTTTCAAATTCATAAAAGGCATTGACTCCCATAAGGAAAGTTGGCAGAACTTTCTTATTCAACTAAGATATATACATAGTGCTTAGCAAACTTTCAACACAGGTAATGATAAACTTGGCCGGAATTAAATTATTGGAAAAGAATCACCAGTCGATTCCATGGTCTCAAATATTTGCATTTACACGGCCTTACGTCACGACACATTCTCTCACAGATGAGTCCAAGACACGACGACATTGGACGAAGCGTCCCTGTCATCCTTTACAACGGATAACTTCCTCTTTATGATTTTTCTCCTATTTTTTACTTTTCATTTATGAAGCGATTTTTTAGTAAATAGATTTTATGGAAAAGTACTAAGTTCAAATTTTCCTTACTCAAAATTTCCCTGGAATAGGGTTGATGACCTTTAAATAATAGCTGATAATCTCCAAATATTAGCTAATGATCTCCAAATAATATCCTGGCGTGTACCGACGCTTGCAAACTAATTTGTGAACTAATAATTGTTTTATCCAATTTTGGTTCGTCAATGAACTTAAATATTTTGACCCCAAATTAGATTCCACATATCCTCTATTTGCTACTTCTGTTTATTGAACACTGTTATCATGGTAATGTGGGTATAGTTGGTTATGTTCTGAAATTTCACTTTGGTATGCTTGAAGTGATTTTAGCTGATAAAATTGTGTTAACATGTTGACCCTATTGTGAAATCCTTGAAAGAGTTGCGACTTGACCCAACGCACGTTACACTCAGATTGTAAAATGTGTTTTAATTTACTGAAGCTCATAAGTTCTCTAGGTAAAAAATAATCACTATTGTTTTTCGAGCCCCAGTGTAGTGTTTTTCGAACTCCTTTCGATGATGACGAATATCAGGTGCATTGGGCTTAAACTTTCATTAATTGGTATGACAATCATTCAGGATTCGTCAGGCATTTTGATTGGTCAGAAAAATTATGATACTACATAGATCGACACGTTAGACGTTGAAAAGAATCTCCACGCTCTTCGGCCTAACTACCGTATCAGTTTACATAAGAGAGCTTTAAAACTAACCAGGAACACATTAGGATACTTGTAAATTTAATGCCGCGCAGAATTGCCGCCATTATTCGCGATCGTGGGGGTCCTCCATCATATAAGTAGCAGCCCGCAGGTGACTAATTTTTTTGCCCATAGGGCTTATTTAAAGGGTTAATATGCCTAAATAAGCATAAATAATTATTATGTTTTCGATTGGTTTAGGCCTTATGTTTTGAGCTACTTTATTTAACTTATGTGTTTTCCGCTTCTTTTTTAACAGAAAGTGTAACCCCTTGAAACCTAGTGGTGTGTGATTGCACGACTGACAGTAAACAGAGCAGGAAGAGCGGAGATACGACGGTGACCGGACCGGTGGAGGCTTCGGTGACCGCAGCACTTGAGCGTGGTAGGATACCGGTACGCGGTATTCGAGTGATAGTGTGTGTGGTCAAAGTTGCACCACAAAGATCGAGAATTTAATCTACAAGCTGTCAGGTTGCACGGACTTCTGATAAAGAAATCCAACAACTTTCACGATCCATCAGGATCCTCGAAGAAGAAGAAGATTCCACGACTGAGAAAAAGAATCTAAAAAAAGTGAGAAAAGCGTGAAAAACCTGAAAAACGTAGGCCGAGTTACCTCTGCTGAAAATTTCATATAAATTTTTTTGTTAGCAATATGTGAATGTAGACAGCAGAATAAGGCTGTGTAGCAACATACAGAACCCTCCGTCCGAATGTTACAAAATTAAATGTAGGAATTGTTGTCTCCCGTATCACCTGGGAAAGTAACGAATCTCTAAGTGAATTTAGATAGCTAGAAGCATTAAAATTGTCTCTCAATTGACATGTTCAAATAAATAATCTGTGAGTTTTTTAAAACTTTGTGAAGACGGAGACGAAATCATTTTTTTCCTGCTCGGAGTGTAACAAGAAGAGAGGATTTCGCTACTAAATTGACTAACCAAATTTGAACTATCACAGCTGGATAAAAGGTAAGTAAAATAAATGCTTAGTTGTTGCACGTACTTTCAACTATATACATAACTTTACATTGTATATTCTTATTGTTCTTTATGCTGGCCTAAAGTGAAGGCCAGCCGCCATTTTTGAAGCTCCTCGGATAACTTCCGCTGCCGGTGAGTCGTCCGTCTTAATTCGTTCGCTATCGTACTTTTCCTCATTTCTTCAAATACAAGTTATTGCTGTTGTACGCCATATTATGTGTACTATGTATTATAATACGCTACGTATTTATGTAGTTTTTAGTGTGAATCCGTTTATTTACACTATTGATAAATTAGATAGGAGACAATTCACTGTAAGATTCTCTGACACGTGATCCTGATCAGCTGGGCTGCGTCGGGGCACTGAACAGTCCCTTGAAGTCCGACCTCGCGCCAGATTTGCGAGCAAAGTCAGCATTCGATGCACTTATTTGGGGGTCTCCCACGCTCTCTTCAGACTTTGACTGATCGTGTACGTGAAAGGTCTTTCAGTGACCCCCATGTACTGGGCCAGTCTAACACCCACAGGATGGAGGCGTGACCAACCCACACAACTCCCAGAAAGGGCAGCAACTCTCCCACTAAACCCCATCCGGGGGATTTTGAATGGCTGGGCCAAAACGAATCCACAATAACTTCTGAAATAATCGAAGGATCTTGAAAACCTGAAAAGCATCAGATTTCTGAGGCCTACAAGATTTATTTTAAATACTTTTCGAAGACGATATTCTTCCCATACGGAGGTTGTTTATTACGACACTAGTGTGTGCTGGTCCGATGCGCCGGATTTCTGCCTCAATGGATGCATTGAGTTGGTGTTGATCTGTTATCTTAACACATGAACTTCTTCCTTTTAGGTATCCTCTAAGGATACAATGATATCAAATAAAACTGGCATGTTTCAGAATTTCATAAGTGCTTAGCTTTTCAAAATCCGTGCGATGTAATAAAAGTTGATGAAGATTTTTTCGTGACATCATTAAGAATCACCCTGTATACGTCCTAGAAATCATAGTTGGGTAGAAAATTAGTTGGGACAACAAGTTGCTGCGATAACAAAATGTACATTGGAATAGTGTTGAGAAACTCCGCGTCTGGGATTTTCAACGGATTTACAGGGTCTGCTAGTGAACTACTTGTTTGAAATTGTTTGTTCAAACACTCGGGTGGCGTTGTCTTCTTGATCTTTATTCTTCGACGCTGTCGTCAGTCGTCGTCATGTTGCAAGCACCCGCAGCCAAACAACTCTGAAAGTTATGAAGCATTGAGAAGCGTGTGTGTGCGTGTGTGTGTGTGAAGTTATGGTCAGATCTGTTGCTCGTGTTTCCTGCAAAAGAGGGGGAGGGTGCATTTCGCGGGCAAGGAGGAGGTGGAGTTCGATGGATAGCTGGTAAAGTCGAGGCATTTTTTTCTCTGTGAGTGTGAAGAATACATCGCTTCATGAAAAAATAAAAATAAAATGGTTGCGCTATTGTTTACTTTCCTTGCAGAGCGTGACCCACAAAAAATCTCAACCATATAATGATGTTAAACATATAAAGGTTATATGTTTATACATATATTTTTTAGCATTCATTTACGTACTGAAGGAATTAGGTACGTGAAAATTCCCGGGTCTAGATCCTCGGGTCCTTATTCCTGATGAGCGAGACTGTGTCAGAATATTAAGGCAGTCCGTAACAGTGATACCGAAAGCTGCTTGCCTAGAATATGTACTCGCCTAATGCACTATTTTATTCGAAATTTGCCCTCATCTTTGAGTGCATGGAGACGGTAGCGTAGAGCAGAACTACCGCGCGATGGAGATTTGCAGGGCCCTCCTCAACCGAGTGATGTGAAGCTCCTTTGTGAATAACAACATCCAAGGACGAGGGGCTGTCCAAGGGAACGTTGACTTTGTGAGCAAAAGGACTGATCGTCCCTTTTTCTTATTCTGGACCTTTCCAGATCTTTCTTTAAATTTTAGACCGTTTCTTATCCCTGCTATTCTAGATTTTTCTTGGTTCTGCTTACCACGCTAGATTTTTCCAGAGCGTTTTTCCCACTCTAGATTTCTCCAAACGCTGCTTTCTATTCAAAAATTTTTTAAATCCCTCATTCTGTTAAAGATCTTTTCAAAAGCCTTCTTGTGATTCTTGATCTCCCCGGCAACAAATGCGTCACATCATTTTGCAGCCTCCTGTATTATGAATGACGGCAAGCATGGAAACTACGCTAAATTGGGTAAGTTCATATACAAATATCTAGGCATATATACAGAGTGCGACTGCTATTTGAAGACACTTTTAGTATGCTAAGGAAACAGTAATAATTAAACAAAAAATGTTTATCTTTGAAATAAATTGTATAAATATCCATGATAAAACTTTGCTATCAAATTATTCTATGGAGCCATTTTGCGGGTCCGAAACCGTCGACAAACTGAAAGTAAGTGGCGCTTATTTCGTACAACACCTGGATAATGGCGGCCTTCAGTAAAGCTATCGTACTATGAGGATGTCGATTAGTTTCCCTTTCAAGAACGCTGCCCACGTAATAGTCCACAATATTTAAATTTGGCAGTTTGCAATCATTGGCGGTCACAAGATCGTAAAAATTTTCTGATAACCAATCTTAGGTTACTACAGGTTTGTGAGAAGGGGCTAAATCTTGCTGAAAGACGTATGACATTTCTTTTGATATTTTATCTATTTAGGGTTCAACACGCCGTTTTTAGAACATCAATGTGTTTAGCGACATTAACCCATAAATTCTGTGGAAAAATGTTAGGTGACATGACATGACCTTCACTCGTTGCCGCTCCCAAACCATCGCAATGCCATTTCTCGGGTTAACATCTTAATTTAATTGTTATTTGAAATAAAAAATATTAAAATTGCTTCAAGTGTGTAATGAACTGAAAATGTTATGTTCTAAAACAGTTTTCGTACCCTGTATGTATATTTAGAGAAAAAGAAAAAAGAAAAATCGTTTATTCAAAAATTAGTCCCATACAATGTATAGTATAAGTTGGTTTTTCAATGAGTAAGACTAACTACAACCTTAAAAATAAGTGTGGTTGTCATGTTGAAACTTCTAGTCGTGATTCTAAATTTACCGGCCTATCATCCAGCGTGAAGTGGTGAGCAAAGTTATTGCACAAGCCTAAGTACTATATATTATTCCTGCAAGAGAAAATTGAAATATGTACTGTTCTGACAGCTATGGTTACAGGGACCGCATGGTATTGTAGTTCAATTTTTTGCTCTATTTATTTCATCGAAATTAGTCTAATTTTTTAGAAAAGAACGAAGTTTAAATAAAGTTACTGTCCGTCAATTAATACGCAATTATTACATTCAAAACTTCTTGGCTATGATCGATTCTCGAGCGCTCAATCAAAGATTAAAAGTTCTTGCCAACGACTGCTCAATTACAGAAGAAAAGGTCTCGGTTATGATCCATCTTGGAGGTCCCCTCATGGCTGAGGCTGTCCTTGGTTGGGCCGACGGGACACCTTAGGCCAAGGCCGCCCTGTGTAGGGCTTGCCGCTGAAAGCTGCTGGGTTGGCTTTCCGGTAGTGGAGGAATCCCATCTGCTGCCTCTTGGGTCTATGTAGCGCCTCCGACGTGTCCGCTTCCCTGAGGTTTTCCGCAACTTCTTCTTCTTGTAGAGGAACTTGGCGACGTCGACGGTCACTCGAGTCATCTGACCCAGCGCTCGCTTCTGGCTGAACTGTATAACCAGGAGGAGATTCAGTAGCAGGTACCGTGTTTGAAGACGCAGTTGATTCTTGAACTTCCTCGAATGATGATGAGTCATATTCAGGAGGTGAACGTTCTTCCTTTGCATCTCTATTACCTTCAAATTGAAGCGCAGGTTCATCAGCTGCGCCATCTTGGGGCGCAGTTGAGTCGTTCTGTGGTAAACTTTCAGTCGAGGGCCCTGCGTCATCCTCGTCTTCCTCGGATTCTTCACTTTTCAACAAATCTCGACGGCGTCTAGAAAGTTTCTTGGAATTTGGGGACGTGTTGTTTTGTGAACCCCTTGGTTCTCCTCCGTTCTTTGGCCCCTGTTCTCCGCTGGGGACAGGTACACATCTTCTCTTCTTCTTCGGAGATCCCATGCCTCGTTTACCTCTGCGCGATACTCCAGCCTCCGTGGCTCCTGTTTCCTCGACTGTCAAATCCCGCGGGCGTCTTGCCCGCGTTTGTATCTTTTGAGTCTTGTTTCTCTGTCCACCTCGTGGTCGTTTCTGTAGTTGCACTTCTTTGTTGCCTGGTGTCTGCTCTGTTGTTCCCTTCACAGCTCGACCACCTGGACGGTTCGAAGTTTTATTCCTCGGTTTATTCGGTTGCTCCGGATTATTTCCCGTAGATGGCCTTCCCTCACCCTTTGCTTTTCTGGATTTATTAGTAGTTCTTGATTCTGAAGGACGCCTGCCAGGTCTTGGTTGTTCTGTAGTTTTGTTTTTCTGCCCTTCATTTGATTCTATCTCCGGTTTTGATCGCGTTCCCTTCGAAGTTCGTCCAGTTTTTCTCCCCGATGCTCTGCCGTTCTTCTGATTCGGACTCCCACTCTCCCGTTTGCTCCTATGCGTGTTGCTCTCTGCAGATGAGCAGTTCTTTTCCTCTAAAAATTTTGTTTCTTCTTCTGTTGATAAATCACGAGGAAGTCTAGTATGAAAATGTAATCTTCCACGTTTGTCACGTGACTCGCCCATATTTATCTCCATTACTTCAATATTATCAACTTTTGGCATCCCACTCCTCCAAACTCGCTTATTTTCGATATCTCCTACTAGAGCACTTCGCTCTATTAAATCTTGGGCTAACGAACGGGCATCATCTTTTACGTTGCCATAGTCTGTACTTCCTCGTGCAGTCAGAAAACTTCTTCTGTGTCTACTCCGTGTGATGTCTCTCGCACTTCTCGCATCTCTTTTGCTTCTTTTTCGACCCAGAATTGCACTATCTCCTTCGAACTCCTCCTCTGCTACTTCAGCTGCCCTCTTCTCTACAACGGACACGTCACTAAAATCCACGCCCTCCTCACTGGGCGGGGCACTGTCAGGAGGCCGAGCGGTTGTCTCCCCTTCGCCAGCTGCAGGGCTGACTTCGTCCGCATCTCCGACTGCCGGGGAGACGTCCGTGGCTGGTTCTGCCGGCTGCGGCGTCGTGTCGGTCCCCGTCACTGGGGCAGCAGCTTCTTCTGTTGAATGATGATTACATTGAAATTGAAAGAGACCGCTGTCCGATTATGGGCGCTGCATCACGTGGATGTAACAGTCACATACCTGCTCTACCTGAGGTACTAGAATGCGATAAAAAAATAGAGTTTTTGATTTTAAATGTGGTTGTTGTGAATGCGATCATGCGTACAGTTCTCCTGCAGCACGCACAGAAGCTGGGTTTTGATCACTGTTATTTTGGGTCATCTGAATCGACGGCCTAATTTGTTTGATGTGCTTTTCTTTAAAACTTGAGTTTTTTTTACTTACCTTTAGGCTGAACATGGGATCATACCCGTGTGACACTGAACAACCCCGCCTCAATTCAAGGTAGGAATTATTCAGGAATATGAGTTACACAGCACATGCAATTTATTCTCTTTTTTTAGAGCCTACAAATACTCTCTCACGTATTCTACGTATTTTTTGAAGTGCATGTACAATCCATTACTGAAATTACGGCAGTACGATCTAACCTCAGTGTCGAAGAATTCAATAGGTTCACTCATTTCTACTTTAGTGTTTATATCCACAGCGTATTGGTAACGCATTCCGCGCACAACTGGGAAGTTAGGGTTCGATTCCTGACTTAAGCAAACGAATTTTCACCGAATCACGGAGTGCTTCTCTTGGAAAAGGAAGGTCGAGCCTCTTATTCGTCTCATCTCTCACGCGTCAGTAGTTATAAGGCACTGAAAACCGAACGATGTCCTGTACCTCAATTGTGTTGGCATTCAGTACCGCTCGAGGTTGTCTCGGGTAAGCGAACAACCGTTCGCAGGACAGAGAGTGTAGTCAGTTGTATCCATGCTACCGTGTCTTGGCAGAGGAAGCGTCGAGGCAGACTTTGTACTTAGGACTTATGAAAGCAAGCGGTCGAGTAAAAGAAGTAACGCCGTTTCCGGTCACCCCAAAACGATGAAGTCTTACTGTCCATGATGAGAAAGATTAATTAACGAAGATAAATTAATCTGCCGTCAGCGATGGTACATAATGGTAAACGATGATAAATGAGGGTAAACCACAGTAGGTTACGTGAGGGTAAACTTTGATGAATAATAGTAAACTTTGGTACCTAAGGGTATGCGATGGTAGTAACCAATGGCGACTAAAAGTAAAATAGGCTAACTAAGGTTAAAGTATGGTAACTTAGGGTAAGCGATGGTAACTGCGAGTTAACGGTGGCAAATGAGGGTGAACAATCGCAACTAAGGGTAAACGATGTCAACTGAGGGTAAACTTTGGCAGCGGGGGCTGAACGGTGGCAGATGGGGTGAACGATGTCAACTGAGGGTAAACGGTGACAGCTGGGAGTAAATTGTGGTAATAGAGAGCAAACGGTGACACCTCAAGGTAAACGATGGCAACTGGGATTAGCGATGGTAACTGAGGGTAAACGGGGGTAACTGTGGGTAAACTGTGATAACTCCTGGTAAACGGGAGCAACTGAAGGTAAACGGGAGCAACTGAAGGTAAACGGTAGCAGCTGGGGGTAAACGGTAGCAGCTGGGGGTAAACGGTGTCAGGTGGGGGTAAACGGTGGCAGATGGGGGTAAACAGCGGTAACTGGGGTGGACCACCGCAGACCCACCTGTTGGCGGCGGAGCGGCCCCCACAGCACACCCCCACACGAGCACCGCCAGTGCCAGGGTGGCGGTCGAGCTCCTCCTCCTGTACGCCATGACTCGTCTGCTGCAGGAGGACCAGGTCCCGAGGGCGAGCGTATTGGAGTCGAGGATCTTTTGTCCGCACGTGCAGATCTGTTGGGGCAGGAAATGTTTTGTTTTCACGTGAGTTTGTTCGAATTGAGTTTTTTGTAGTAGAAGCTTGTTGAATTAAATCGTTTCTTTTTTATAAAATATATTTAAATTAGGTTATTTTTTACCTTGCAAATATATATAAATTGAGTTATTTTTTATGTATAAATTTTTTCATATTTTTGACATGCTAATGCGTCGTTCAAGTTGACTTAGTTTTTATACGTCCATTTTTTAATTGTTTTTTTTTTCTAAATAGAATTTTATTGCAACTATAAAAATGTATTTTTTTAAATACTGGCAATGAGGAAGTATTCGGTAATTAGAATTTATTTTTTCGTATCATCGGATTCTGGAGCTTCCTGACCGTACAGTAATGCATCGTGAGGGTATTGAAGGGATTTTAGTGCGATTTAATGTTCTAGATGTGGAACTCCTTCATGCATACAAGAAATAAGCTCTGAGATGGCTGTTCTCTAATTGTTTTTAGCATGAATGACGTTAGAACTCGGTCCGTGATAATAATAAATATTAATAATAGGTAAATATTTATTAATAAGTATTGACACACAAACTATATTCATTTTCTAATTCTTGAGCAAGAGATAAGGCGAAATTAATCCATCTGACAACCTCATAAAATTCTTACGGGAACTCCAAGCTTCTGCCTTACTGCGCCGTGTTGCACCAACAATGCGCTGGGAGCGATTGACACGAGTGCGGAGGGGCGGGAGTTTATATAGCGACGCCGGTAGGCTCGATACGGAGTGAACTCTGTTGATATAAACAGGGCGAGCCAAAATAATCCGGCTCGTCTATTGGTTTAACAAACCGTGAAATCCAATAAAGAATGACCAAAAGCATTGGTGCGCATTTTCTTGTATGTCTGACGCTGTATTGTTTTATTTCGTTCGGTTATTTCGGCGGTTTTGATAAAATCAGACCAACAAATGCGTGAGATAATTTTCATAGAACCCTACACGGCAGCGCCAGTCAGCCTAACAAACTCTACTACCAAAACAAGAACATGAATGATTGACCAACAGAGAGAAGACCTTCAAAGTCAAGATCCATAGCTTCTCATTTGACAAGTGAGGAGATTTCGCTGACATTTCAGGCAAAAAGAAGAGGTGGCGACGATCGATGCTTCAGAAACAATTGACTTCGGTTGAACATACATACAAGATAACAACCGCAGCGGCGACAGGGGCCACCTGTGTTTGTAAACGTGATTTAGGGGCGAAGTTTCTCCTAGCAACGCTGGTCACGAGCAGGGGCCGGAAAATTGGGTAGAACTTTGAAGGAAAGGCTGTGTGTGGTGTTTAGTGTGTTGTGTGTAATATGTTGTGCGTTGTGTACAGTATATCCTGTGTGACTTTCATGATGAAATCTGTGTAATGTACTGTGTGCAGTGTGTAGTGAGAAGTATGCCGCCTATAGTGTGTTGTGTGTGACGTTCCTGACGTAATCTGTGTAGTGTGCTATGTGCAATGTGTAGTGTACAGTACGCTGTGTGCAGTGTGTAGTAAACAGTACGCTGTGTGCAGTGTGTAGTGTACAGTACGCTATGTGCAGCGTGTAGGGTTCAGTACGCTATGTGCAGCGTGTAGTGTACAGTACGCTGTGTGTAGTGTGCAGTACGCTGTGTGTAGTGTGCAGTACGCTGTGTGTAGTGTGCAGTACGCTGTGTGTAGTGTGTAGTGTGCAGTACGCTGTGTGTAGTGTACAGTACGCTGTGTGTAGTGTGTAGTGTACAGTACGCTGTGTGTAGTGTACAGTACGCTGTGTGTAGTATGCAGTACGCTGTGTGTAGTATGCAGTACGCTGTGTGTAGTGTACAGTACGCTGTGTGTAGTGTGTAGTGTACAGTACGCTGTGTGTAGTGTGTAGTATGCAGTACGCTGTGTGCAGCGTACATCATCTTTACAGTGTGCCCCACTCGTCACAGACATGGTGATCACAAGTGTGGCGCATGTAAAGTTTCATTTAAATTTCCCAAATTACGATAAAGCGAAAATTTTGAGCTACGAAGCAGGAGTTCTATCCCTCGTCCATCTTCATACGGAGGTTCCGTTAACGTATACCGTGAAGTTCACTTTTAGCACTACAACGCCGATGGTCTAATATTTCACACCATGTCCCTCTCGTGGTTGTCCAGGACCCGCCTCTCATAAGCAGCACGTGATGAGATAAATATTGTTCATGTACTCGTAAATTTACGGTAAATTAAAATGATTTTGAATCGGGCAAGAAACGATTCAGGCAGGTTCATGTTCGATACCCACCGTCACTGGAAACCTACCGTCATTGTACGTATGTTCTAGCCGCCCCTTAAGTCTTGAAAAGAATTAGTTTATATTCAGAACTGAACTGTAGTTTTCCTCATGGAAGTGTTGTTAGATCTTTCTCCAATTCCTAGCCTAGGTTAGTTTTGCCGGGCATCTATAGTTCTGCACAATTTTGTCTGTCTAAGCGCCGACATCGCTGCCCGATAGTTGACATCCCAGGCCACACTGGAGTGCCACCGTTTTTAGGCATGCTGCATTTAATCTTCCTTATCCAAGAGAAGACCTGCACTCCAGGATATTGAACCCAGCGCCTGCTGATCAGGGGACAAGCACGCTACCACTCACACCACAGGGCACACCGCTACGGCGCGTTGCCAACCCTCGCTGCGGGTAGAGCTGAGGTTCTCTTTTGGTCCTGCTTCTGCTCACATCGTAAGGTGCAGGGAACCTGTGCTCACATCGTAAGGTGCATGGAACCTATGCTCGCGTCGTAAGTTGTAGGGAACCTGTGCTCGCGTCGTAAGTTGTAAGGAACCTGTGCTCGCGTCGTATGTTGTAGGGAACCCGTAATCGGCACAAGTCGTGAGCTGTAGGGCACCTCGTGAGGCGCAGTCAGAACAAATTGTTCAGGAGATCGTATTTGCGCTGAGTTTTCGCTTTTCTTTATATTGTATTGCATAGAAAACCTTCCAATTGTGCAGAATTAGCTTTTCGATGGGAAAAAAGCATATATGACAGAATTGAAAGGCTTTCTATGAAATATTGTATGCTAAAATAACTGCCGATTTATTTTTTCTCAATTTCATTGTCTTGTTTCAGGAACAGTCGTACTTCGCGAAATATAGACTCGTGCAAAATTTGCTGCGTCACCCTCATGTCTCGTTTTGGGCAGTTTTTCTCGACCGTTTTTGTATTTTCTTCATTGCGTCGCGCATGGACTACTCGTTTTGTTTCAGGTGGCACCCTCTTTGGTGGAATTTGAGCCTAATTTTTGCTGTATTCAAAGTAATATTTTTAGTAAATTAGCCCTAACTCCCCAGAAATGACCATCCACAGTTACGTATACTGCAGGCCGTTCTCCAGCAAGTAACCAACCTCCCTGCCCCTCATTCATCACGTGCCAAGACGTGGTCCCGTGGCTTGGGCTCAAGTGCTAAATTTATATATATACCCTATGCTAATGGTGAGGGCAATAAAGAAATGACGCACTTCATATGCTCGTTATTATATTTAAAACAAGCATATACTCGCATGAGGGCAGGTCAAAGAACGCGACATCGCTGAGACAAAACTAGGAAGAACCCCGCGCCAAAACAGTCCCCTCATAGACGCTTCTAAATACTTCATTATTTTTCGCTATCACCAACACTCAATGCAGATGAAGCCGAATAGCTTCTTCAAGCCTTTATCGTAAGTTCACGCAGAATGAACGAAGTGCTTTTGCCTAGTGTAGCCAGAGAAGCCGTTGTGAATGAAAGCATCTGCTCGAGGGCTCGGACACTAGTCCAAATGATGCGCGAGCAAATTGCGAAAAATGTATTCTCATTGCACGTTTGTCAATTAATCCAAAGATGCATGCTTCGTACCATGAAGGGTATTTAATTTCTCTTCTAAACCACTGGGTGTCAAATTTTTGTGCACGTTGTTGTAATCGTCTGATACAGTCTTGGTTCGCTTAGAAAACTAGAAATGTCTCCAACGGGATTCTTTGAAACGCTCTGAGAGGGTATGAAGAAATTGGAAGAAAGAAAATACATAGGCTGTGATGTAAAAGTTTTTTGTCGATGACTTTGTGAGAATTGCTTGAGACAGAAGACATGCTTGGAACGAGTCGACAAGCATAAGTATTTGATGTCCCTTAAAAAATTACAAAGATCACAAAAAATCACATTAAGAAAGGGCGCTCGGTGTTGTAAGGGAACATTGGTAAGGGAACTTACAGAGCAAAGTTCAGGCAGCTATCAAGGAAAGACCATCAATTTCTGGACCTTCCCAAAAACAAAAGTTCTGCGATTCAGACCTGGAAGTGTTATGAAGTTAAAATAATTTTCAATTCCCTGGGTAGTGTCCCACTCGCCTTGGCAAATTCTTTGATCAACGGCACAGCTAAATCAAAATTTATCTGGTGTTGTCATCTGATATAACTCAAAGATAATACCCATCACCCTATCAAGAGAACCACCTGCGTGCATCAGGATCCTATCTTATTCAGGAACAATGGAAATAAAAGGAATGGGTCCCTATGTTCCTGACCTTTAGCTAAGACATCATTCCACAATACTTTACAACCAGGTACGAGCAGTTCAGTCTTGGACTCCATACAAACTTGGTTAGCAGGAACTGTTAACATTACTGCGTCACCACCTTGCAAACTAAGATTTAAGCAGTGAGGCTGGCTCCACAGCCAGCATGATTTCAAAAGGCTTAATTCAGCGCCACTGACTTTACGGACTCATCAACCTCTTGTTCAGTGTCGTTGCTGAATTGTTGTTGGCCTTCTAGATCAGTTTCTTCTTTTAGGGGAACGCGCCTCCGACGCCGGCGACCATCCGAGACATCTGATCCATCGCTTGCATCTTCAGATCCATCAGATGACTCTGCTTCGTCACCGGGAACGACCGTTTCTCCAGCTTCGTTTGTCGAATCCGCAGATATGCCTGTTGTTTCTTCCACATCTGTTACTGCTTCAGCGTTCCCTTCGGAAGCGATTGCATCTGCCGACTGAAGAGCAGCGACTTGCCCACCTTCTACTGGTTCTTCTCCTGCTTCTGAGTCCGTGGGTGCGGCATCAGTAGATGATTCTTCTTCAGAACTCTTGGTTGATGCACTGTTGCCTTCGTCACTATTGGACTCTTCACCTTCGGCGAACTCAAAATGCTCACCATCTGATGACTCTTCTCTTCTTCTTCTCTCCTTCTCAATCTCAAGTTCATCTCCATGTTCGCCTTCACGCCTAAGAAGGACATGGAACTCGTCCTCCTTCGGCGAATCCTCTGCTTGTTCCTGAGCGGCCCTTTTTTCAAAATTCGGTCCTCCTTCGCCTTCAGCTTCCTCTTCCGCATCTGCACCTTTTTCTGTGGTATGAGTTTCTTCAGTAGGCGTGGCTGTGACCTCCTGATCACCCTCTACTTCGGTTACGTTCGCTCCTTCCGCATTATCCCCTACATCGGGGGCTTCTGTGTCAGCACCCTCCAGTGAAATGGGCTTGTCATCCTCCGATGGTGCATCAGCAGGGATTTCTGTAAAAATTATAGACGGTAATTAGCTCATAAACTACCAGTGCAACTCGGCTTTTGTCCAACTCGTAAAAATTTTAGCTTCAGGTAAAAGGGAAGTTATATGAACCACGAGGGGGCTAGTGTTTATGTGAGGAGGTTGCTTAACGTTAATTCCCCCTACTGAACTCAAAAGTACAGCCTGTGTCCATAACGTTACTTCTCTCAGAATGGCTCTGACGTCTGCTGTCATGTTAGGCATTTCTCTTATCCACAGACATGATACCGGGGCGGATGAAGTCGCTGAATGAGTTATTAGACGTGAGATGTGAGTGTACGAGTAAGATGAGATCTAGCCAGTACGTGGCTAGGAAACGTGGTATTAAGGCCAGTTTTCACTGAGGGTCACCATCATGCTAATGTCGCATGCCACTGAAGTCCAGAGCAACACTTCTAGTACCACAACACGATGGCAGACATGAGGATTATGATGCAGGGCATATGGAACATGATGCCTACCACGAGGAATATGGGGCCAGACATAAGAACCCCGCCTGCAGAACAGTCCGTCACACCACAACACTGCTCCACTGCACGCTTCAGGGTATCCCACTTCTCTCGGCGGGACACAGAATATTTTCCCGCAAAATTGACCTAAATTCCTCCCGTGACCAGAGCACGCACACGCCACGTGCTCTGAGCTTCTCATAGGAGGACACAATTTCAAGGTACACTTCCATCGTTTCGTTAAATATGAAAATTGTTTAAACGTATTTTCGTCGAACACGCAACTTGTCCTGTGGCGTGTGCAATAGGATTTACTACTCTAGATGACGGGCTTTAGAGTGAAGGGTTTTGTACTATAATATAAATAAATATTCTAGAGCCTTGGTGGCAAGTAGTTCGGGCAGTTCGTGTGGGGCCTCACTGGTGCGTCGCTTTTTGTGGGATCGGACGAAACCCGTCAGTCGCAGGTTGTCCCTAGCTAACACGTCATGAATTTATTTTTAATGCTACGGATAGCCGTGTTTTGAGCTTCTGTATCCCGAACAATAAATTTGGCCCTGAATTTACCATGAACTATCCAGTCTTGACCTATGAAGGCGTAGACTCTCCCATCGTGCGGAATTCTGTCTTGAAGTTTCGCACCATTAGTCCACGTGTCGTCAGCAGTCTAGTCGTAAGCCGCTTCCAGTAAACGCTTCTATCGCAAGCCATCCTGTCGTAAATTGTAGTTGTTTTGACGCTATTGAGAAGTTGTGGGTAGTGTCTTCAGTCACTTCTGTTGTGTCACAATCCTGTCGTAAACGGTCATGTCCACGTGCTGTAAGCCTGCATATCGTACGTCATAAGTCGTGAACTGTCTTATCGAAAGCTCTCTTGTCGTAAACTCTCCAGTTATACGTTATCCTGTCGTAAATCATCGCATCAGAGACTCACACGTAGTACACAATCTCGTCGTAAGCGAACCTGTGGTAAGCTGAACTGGTGAACGTTACCACACGTACCTTGCGGCAGCGGACTGCCCCACGCAGCTGCTGCACACAGCACCACCAGCACGGCGACCACGGCTCTCGTTGACAACATGTCTGCAACATGACGGTGTGTTCGTTGTCACAGATACCAAATCTGACTGTCATATGAATTTATAAAATCATAGGCTTTAATAATCATAGGCCATAATACCCATAAGCTATCATATCCATGAGCTCTAAAACCATAGGTGTTACTAACCATAGATTATAAAACCATTGGTTATAATAACCATTAGCTAAAATTACCATAAGCTATTATAACCATAAGCTATTACAACAATAGGCTACTATAACCATAGGCTACTATAATTTTAACTTTCACGAGGTACTTCGATGAACGATGGCTGCCAGGGCTCTGCAGCACAAATGCGTATGCTTCACACTTAAGAAAAGATGTCCAGTACAATGACCAGTATAATGCCCAGTACAATACCCAATACAATGCCCAATAGAAAGCCCAGTATGGTCAGTTGGGTCACTGCTCACCACGATGCCCCGTAAATGTCCCCAGCTGTTTGATTGCGACCCACGGACTTGTGTTAAAGGGGCCCTGATCACCACCGCATCGGTCAACGCAACGAATGGATGGAAGTGTAATACTGCACATTGTAACACACAACCATCATGGTAGCAGTACTGTCACAACAATAAAGCTGGAATCGATGGTAGTGTAATACTGCACATTGTAACACACAACCATCATGGTAGCGGTACTGTCACAACAATAAGCGCCATACTAATTTGTAGTGAGCCCTCAGCAGGGTGTCGCTTTTGAGCCCCAGCGAAGGGGCTCACGTCTTGGTGCCCAATGAATGAAGAGCAGGGCGGTTAATGGCTCGCTGGAGAACTACCTGGCTAGCAGCTATGCAACTGGGGATGGTCATTTCTGGAAAATTAGGGGCTCATTTCGTTAAAATCTCATTATGAATGAAGAAGTACTTAAGTTCAAATTACACCTTGACCCCTGGTACACGATTAATTGACCATCTGTATTCAAGGTGTTCCAAATTATTTGAACTCTGATATAAAATTCGTTCCGGTAAAATGAACACATTCTACTTTACGGAGAGATGTCTTAAAATGCTTACTCAAACGTTACTAGGACATGAGATCCAAAAAGTACGAATACAGTAAACTTTAAGCCTAGCGTCTGACCCGCCCCCACATCCTGCCGCGCAGACTGAGTGGACGCATTTATTGAACATTTCTAAATGAAGTATTTCCAGAGTTGCTACAAGATGCCCCTTAGCTAACTGCATAGGAATGTGACTCCAACACGATGGTACTCCTGCCCACTCCTCGACTGTTGTTAGGCAGTCCTTGGATGGTCGGTATCCAGACCGCTGGATTGGTCGCGGCGGACACATCTCGTGGTCTCCATGGTCTCCTGATATCACGCATCTAAATTTCTATATTTGAGATTACCTGAAGAGTTTAGTGTACGAACCACCAATTCCATCCGAAGAAGATCTCTTCAGCAGGATCATTGAGCCCTTTACAAGGATTACTGAAATTCCTGGTGTCTTCACATGAGTTCGGCAATCACTGCACCGGAGCTTCCACGCATGCATCACAGCAGACGGACGGGATTTCGAGCACCTTCTCTGAATACCTAACCAACCTTCAAACTCTATATCGTTCATTCATAATAATTAACTTTTTTCGACTTCGATTTCCTACTTTTGTACCGACACCCTCTAACTTCCAAGTTTCCGTAACGTTTTAACTACGCATTTTCGGACATGCCTCCGTAGAATAAAATGTGTTTATTTCACTGAAATTACCCTTTTGTTACACTATGTTCAAAGAATTCTGAAACACACGGTATCTGTACACCTGTGCATGCGTTGCTTGCAGTACGAGATTTATTGTAATGTCCTATGTTTTGAAACCCAATCCTCTCATTTGTTGCACAGTGAGTGTGAATGGCGTTTTGGTATCTTCTAATGTAGATTTCTTCTATCTTCTTCATAGATTTATTCACAACCATACAGACAACTCGTAACCTTTTGGATCACTATTTTAAAGTCGTTCAAGCCTTTAATGATTCTTCTCTATTTCCTAACAAATACCCAAAGCCAAAGAAAATAATTCATTCACTTCCGTCCCAACGAACCGTAACCATGATACGATGGAAAACCCCGTACTTAGTTACTGAGAGACGAGGCTCGAACTTCTGTCCTATGTTATTGCTGAAGCGTGTGCACGGCTTCAAGCAAGATGATCGGAGTTTTAGTATTGTAGAGATAGGTAAACAGATTTCATAATGTTTCAGTTATGTCAGTTCTTACCCTAGAATGGCAAATCATATCAAATATAAACATATGTAGACGCCAAGTTATGAAGGACTGGACAGCAGGTGTCTTAGACACCCAGTGTTGGCTCTCCTTTAGGCTATTGGGGGTCGCAGGTTTCAGGTGAGGGACAGGAGAGTGTCCGACAACTTACAGTAGGTAAGGAACACATTCAAATTCACAGAAATTTTTTATTAACTGCCAGTTCAAAATGCTCATGAATTTATTGGAATAAAAAAAATTATGTGGTGATGTCAAGCGAATTTAAAAAGGCAAAATAGTTAGTATTCTCGTATAAATTTATTTCGGGGGAATTTAAGTCGAATTAAAAACCATAAAATAAAGTATTCTGTTATAAATCGAATTACCTGATATGGCTAATGGAGAGCATCGTGACTAAATTACTTTTCAATTCTATTAAGCAGACGAACAAAACCCACACTCAGCCTTTCCTTTACGAAGTGAACTCACTTTTTTCTCGAGTATAGCGGAACTGACGCGTGGTCTTCCTTTGAGCGCCAGCGAGCGACGACTGGCCTGGCCGCCAGCTCAAGTGCTCTTATAGGCTCGTTGTGCGGGCTTCGTGGAAACGTGTGCAGCGCTTGCTGGAGTAGCGCCTCTAGCGGGGGATGTGGAGGGAGCTGGGTGGCGTTGTGGCGGGAGCTGGGTGGCGTTGTGGAGGGAGCTGGGTGGCGTTGTGGCGGGAGCTGGGTGACGTTGTGGAGGGAGCTGGGTAGCGTTGTGGAGGG